>JAULKM010142890.1:0-18094 GCA_032355605.1 Rubia tinctorum | reverse complement strand
AGGCATCCGTGTTGATCTTAAACCTGTCATTTATAGGCTTATCCCATTTGATAATACTTATTGTATTATGGTGATTCCAGTTTTCCTCTTTAAAAACAAAAACCAAATTGTTGAAGGAGGCTAATCCGATTATTTCGTTGATCCCGAATTGTTGAAGGAGGCTAATCCGACAGTCATTGATCCCGAATTCATAAGTCATCCGACCGATGGTGATCAGTGGAAGAAGATATATGTTGAATTTCTGGTCTTTAGGAAAGAGCCACATAACTTGAGGCTTGGTTTGTACAATTATAGAATAAACATGTTTAGTAATATGAGCAGCAGTCATAGTTCGTTGCTGGTGATGGTAATGATTTACACAATTTTATCTTTAATGATCTCTGGACCAAAACAATCGGGAAACGATATCGATGTGTACCTAGCCCCCTTGGTGAATGACCTAAAAAATTTGTGGGATCCAGGAATGAGTATGTATGATGGTTTTTAGAAGGAGTTGTTTGATCTTAAAACTATGTTGTTTTGTACCGTTAATGAATTTCCAGCTTATGGAAACCTTTCTGGATATTCCGTGAAAGGTCACAAGGCATGCCTCATTTGTTTAGATGGAACGGATTATTGTTATTTGAGGCATGGAATTAGGAAAGTGTACCTTGGGCACCGTAGATGGCTTCCTAAAACTTATCGGTGGAGGAATAGACATAATGAATTCAATGGAAAGTTTGAGTTATTGTCCCCTCCTTTCGTATTAACAGGTGAGTTAATATTGTAATGTTGCTAGATGTATGAAACAACTTCACCCAGAGGAAAAGGAAACCTAAAGTTGCCGGTAGCTGGAAGACGCGGTCCATATTTTTTGAATTACCACATTAGGAGATACTTGATTTCCGACACTGCTTGGACGTGATGCATATTGAGAAGAATATATGTAATATTTTGGTTGGTACTTTGATGAATATCCCATGTAAGACAAAGGATAGTGTCAAGTCTAGGAAAGATATGGTCGAAATGGGAATTGGACCTGATTTGGCCCCTGTGGTGAAGGGGACGAAGACGCACTTGCCTGTAGCTTATTACACACTTTCAAAAGTAGAGAAAAACTTGGTATGCTCTAACCTGAAAAGTATGGACGTCCTAACGGGCTACTCATCACGGGTTAGCAAACGGGTGTTCGATGATAGATTGAGATTAGGGAGTATGAAATCGCACAATTCACATTATTTGATTCAATAATTTCTCCTGGTTACAATCAGATCCATCTTGCCAACTCATGTTAGGAAGTTCATTACCCGGTTGTGTGGCTTATTTAAGGAAATTTGTTGTAAAAAAATTGCGCATCGTAAATTGGAGGAATTGAAAAAGGAAATAGTTATCGTGTTTTGCGAGTTGGAAATGTATTCCCCCCTCATTCTTTGACGTCCTAGTGTACTTTTTGGTTCATGTTGTATGGGAAATATTGATTTGTGGTCCTATTTATCTTCGATGGATGTATCCATTCGAGAGGTATATGAATATATTTAAGGGTTATTTGAAAAATCAGTTTGACCCGGATGCCTGTATAGTGTAGAGGTATGTGACTGAAGAGGCGGTAGAATATTGCATGGAATTCTTGAAGAATGAAGAGTCAGTTGGTGTACCAAAACCGCGCCATGGAGCGAGAATGGGTGGTAAAGGTTTGCGAAAAGGAATAACTTAGGTATTAACCCATGATGAGTTGATGAAAGTGCACTTGTATGTTGTGCGCAATTCAGATGTAGTTCATCCCCACGTGGGTGTGCACATTGTCTCTATCAAAGAATGGAACCCCGGCCGGTGGGAGAAGCAAGTCCTTGTAGAACACAATCACACTTTCATTGATTGATTATGGCAAATAGTTGGAGAAAGTCACGATGAAACCTTGAATTGGTTAGCCTTCATGTCTTCTGATACTGCATTTTTTTTAACTGGCTATGAAATGAATATTTTTACCTTCTCAACCCTTGAATATCACACACACACACACCGCGACTTAAAATAGTGGCGTTAGCATTGTTGCGGAAGCATTACTTGTTAGCCGTAGAAAGGATAAAAATCCAGTGTACGGGAACATGTCCTACTATGGGGTGATTGAAGAAATTTAGGAACTCTTCTACACAATTTTTAGATTCCAAATTTCAAATGCAAATGGATGGACAACAATGAGGGTGTATCGATCAATGACCGAGGTTTTATAGTCGTCGACTAGAACAATACACATTCGACTGGCGATCCTTACATCCTTACTTCATAAGCTACACAAGTGTTCTATGATGATTATCCTTGCAATTCTAGTCAATTTGTAGGGGAGGTTATTCCATCTTCAGTGTCTGACATTATTCCACAAACGCTATCTTACTAAAGTAATGTCAACTAAGAAGAGATAATTAGGGTGGATCTAGCATTGAGAAGAGAATACGAGAAAGGCGTGTGGATTGAACGACATCGCAAGGCAAAGAAGAAAAATAAATAGAATAGATGAAGAAAATATTTTAATAAACCTTGTAGAATGTTTATTTTGTGCTTTTGGTTTTTATGTACATTTAAAATCAATTGGCATTCCAATTTTGATTTGAATTACATAAGTTATGGCTTCATATTAATATTTGAAAACTTCGCCATATTAGTCAATTGCCAAAATGAAGTGACCGAGCTCCCCCCATCAACATCGTACATTGTCCTTTTGTTCTTGAAAAACACAAATGTCGAAGTTACACGCAACGTTGGTGAGGGAGTTGATCGTAGACAGTGGCTAAATGTACTTAAATGATTTAATTCATGCATACTCGCACATACATTGACAAGTTATTGGTTAAGCCAAACAACATGCGTCGATATATATGCGACATTGAATCCTACAAACTGCAGTTCAATTGACAGTTT
The DNA here is from genome assembly GCA_032355605.1 of Rubia tinctorum. Lineage (NCBI taxonomy): Eukaryota > Viridiplantae > Streptophyta > Magnoliopsida > Gentianales > Rubiaceae > Rubia > Rubia tinctorum. The sequence continues at coordinate 15,199 of JAULKM010142890.1, read as the reverse complement.
TCAAATATAAACTAAAACTTGGAATGAAAAACTATAAGTCCTCATCCTATGCTCACAATATCCAAGAACATATTAAAAAAATTAGACCTATGACATTGTAGTCTACGATTATTAATTAAGATGAGAACATAATCAAATTTTAGCGTACGATCGCTAACAACACAAATCCAATCCAAAAAATGCAACACAAGTCATTGTTCAAAAGCAACATCCACAACTAAAACATAATTAATCAAACATTATACAAAATCAATCACGGGGTGGCATCGAGTATGACATGTGGCCCATCATCTTTCGTTGAACTATGGGTAGATCTCGAATACTCATCCTCATCCTCAACCTCCCTAACCACATCCTTGGCAACATTGTCACCGAGAATATCACCGGACTCTGTTTCTTCTTCATCATTTCCTATGCATCATACCCATTATCCTTGGACTCCTTCACATCTTCATCTTCCACTTGCACATTTCTTCCGCCATTAAAAAGTGCCCTCATACTTGCCAACTCCGCCAAGATCCTCTGTTGGTTTCGTTCCAAATGCAATACGAGTTCCTTAGTCTCGGCCATGCCCTTCAAGAGCATGTTCCAGGCCTTTTGTTTGAGTCCTGACGCAACGAAAATTATGTTCAGATCATTCTTATAAGATAGATGAATTAAATCATATTTGTAGAGTAAGCCAGTAAAACTAAAAAATAATTTCCATACAAGTTTGTGGGCCAGGAATGGAAGGTGTAGGATGGTCAGCGGTGTAGCACAATGGAGTAGGCTCATTGTCAGAGTTAGATGTTAGATCAAGATTAGCAATGGAGATGTTGTAATAAATCCAAGCCCTCACCTCCCAGTGCTAATGCTTTTGGCTGATGTAGGTCCTATCTCAGTACCTCGATGCAATCTTCTACATACACTTGATGGGACACCTTTCTTCTTCATCTGGGCAGTGATTACGTTGCCATATTAGAGGGTCTGACTCTTCAGTATGACAACCACAATGTGTGTCTCTTAAATGATGATGTAACCAGGGTCAACAACCTTCTTCTCTGCAATGTGCCAGTAGAGGAAGGCTTCGTTGACCGTAGGCTTGGAAGGATGGCCAGCAGGGATGAGGCTTTTGACAATAATGTTGTACATTATCCTATGATTGAGCTCCAAAACATCAATCTTGATGTACCTTGGCTTGAAGATGTCGTTGCGTGCTTTAACCTTGAAATATTTTTCCACCATCCAGTGGGGTCCAAAGCACCAGACTCATCATCTTTGGGGACATTATTAGGCCACGATTCCCGATAATGGAGACAGAGTCTTTCAACTCGGTTCTTGTAAATTGCACCAACAATGCACCCGGTTACCTCGTTGATGGTTTCACTAGTCAATTGCATATCCACCCCGTTCACTTGGGTTTTGTATTTCCCAGAACTTCAACAATCAAATTTTGAATAGAACTCTTTCACCTCTTTCTCATAAATGGACTTATCCAAGCTAATTTCCCCCCTCCATCCCCAATACTTTGAATGGCTTGAGGAAAATGTCTAGATGTAGTTACTGCACATCCTCATCTTTCATGGCTCTCACCTCCTTAATCCTCCTTTTGCTGACTAACTGGTAGTGCTCTACATTTTCCTCGGTGATGAAGCTCTTGTCGTTGAAGGTAGGTAGTGGAGGGGCGTCAGTGGCCTTAGCTTTTTTTGACCAAGAGGTACCCTCTCCACTTCCCTTGCCCCTAGAATTCTATGCACTCTACTTCACTGGCATTCGTGGGATATTATATAGTAATCAGTAATATGTACAAAGATTTAGTGTTGAAGGTGATGATATGACCAAACTCACTATCATGTCACTTACAATTTGGTTTAGTAAAATACTGTGTGCATCATCGCACATTCATGCATGGCCGAACTAGCTATCATGTTGCTTGAAATTTGGTTAAGTAGAATACTATATGCGACGTTGCACTGTGTGTCTACCTGACCAATCAATTTGCGACATGCTGGAGAATGGTCAAAAGTGGATATCTATCTATAACATATGCCCACAACCATGAACACTTATCACAAATACATGCATAAATAATATTTTCTACGACCACATCAACCCCATTTCATCCAAACGTTTAAGAAAAATATAAACCACTAACCAAAGAGACCAAACACCTAATCAATCATAACCAAAAACTAAAAAAATAGTGTAATAGAAGTAAAGCAAGACATTTCGTTACACAAGGAATTATAACCAAAAATTTAACGAATAAATTTGAGAGAACTGGTTCAAAATCTAACCTTGTCTAGGGTTTGGAAACTTCTAGTTTATGGGCGTCGGTTCGATAAATGATGCTCACAAGGGATGCGGGTGTTTATATGTGGGTGATTTGGAGGTTACAAACGAAGGTTATATGGTGGATTTATTGCAGATATTTTAACTAAATGTGTGACGTTGATTTGTTGAATACGAATGAGTGTGACTTTGACAGTTCAAATACTCATATCTATACGGTGTCATTTATTCAACGAATGCGATGTGGCATATATATATCGTATGCCTAATCGATATTAATGAAATTTAACTGATTACGTAATCGACGTTGCATCTTACGGGTACTAGGCCAAATGATACAACGGGCCTAATTATCTAAACAATTTTGGCTTAGTCACATGTGAGTTAAAACTCAATTAAACGATGTCACTATTCATAATCTGCTTGATCGACAGAAGACCGACAACTTAGCGACGTAGCATATTGGAATGTGCCGTAAATAAGTTTTCACCCCAAATGCATAAACAAAGTAGCCCAAATGTAAGACCCAAGGTAATTAATTTCTAAATATTTTAAATTATCATTTTTAATGATAAAATTAAGTAAAGGTTATTCATTAACATGAGCAATTGTTGTAGGGGTCTGTTACAGTACCTCAGATTGATAACATTGAGGAAATTATACAACTAATTACTTTCCAGTTTTGAATTTGATTGTCTGTAACCAAATGTCCGCAATTTTAAAAGTCGAACATGTCTATGTGAAACTATTATTTGTGTACCACGATTGAACGCATGTGTAATTGAAAGTCAAGCAAAAAGGAAAAGGATTGACTGTTCATGGCGATAACTGGAGTACCCTCCGTAATTGCTATAATTGATATCAATTTTTTCCAATAACATTTCCTATACTTAGCCCTCGACTATCTTGATGAATATTGCACCATTACTGTTTAAACAATTGCTTTTGTAGTAGGATTGACTATTCTTGGGATTAACGAGATAACCCTTCTGTATTGCTATAATTTGTGTCAAATATGTCTTGGTAACATTGCCTAATCCAGGCCCTCGACAATCTTGACAATTGAACCAGTATAGTTCGAAATGCTACTTGTGTGTAAGGATTGACTATTCTCATGGATAATGGGAGAACCCTACGTAATTGAAAATGACTTATATGAAACAGTTTCAATTAATGTTGCCTATACATAGCCCTTGACTATCTTGACAATTGAATAATCAATGTTCAAAAGATGACTTGTGCAGTAGGATAGAATATTCTTGGGGATAACGGGAGTACCCTTCTTCATTGATATAACTGGTATCAAATATTTCCGATGAACATTATCGATAATATTGAAATAGTAATGATCATCCCTTTATTAGTGTAACATGATTGATTTCATAAATGAGATTCAGATATAACTGACCGTTGGCACATATATATCCTGTAACGGTTTTGTAGGTTTTGACATTATGTCAGATAAAAATTCACAAAACCCAATTTATTAAGTCAAACATATATATGAAATATTAGAATAACATCGGCTAAAACTGATGATGAATAACATGTAATTTCACCATAGAGAGGACTTCCATGAAACAAAAATTGTGGTAAGGTTTCATATTCCAAAGAACACAAACATGATCATATTTTCATTATTACATTCTTTAGGAATGATTGTTGAATGAGGGTTTGTTGTTGGTATGTGTCTTGGTTTTCATCTATTTTGTTATGTGGCCAATACAAGTAGGGTTGTGTGGATGGTTTAAAATTTTCATATTTTTACTCTGTACTATGTGTAAAACTTGTTAAAGTTCTCAAATGGTGGTTATATGATATGGAAATGACATGCTATGTTTTATTTTCATCATTGGTTTTATTCATATAATGATTATCTATGGAGTAGATTATTGTTGTTTGTCGCCTAATAGAGGATATAGTGTTGTTGTGAAAAAATATTTCATTATGAGCATATTTGTAGCTTCATTTTTGTGCGATTAATTAACTTAGTGTTGTGGATGATATAGTGTTGTATGATAACCTAATTTCATTCCTAGATTGTGGAGTGGTGATCCATGATAAGAGGAAATAACCCGAAGAAAGGATAGATTGTAATGTATCGAAAAGACATAAGCAAGGTCTAGGTAGGACTATTTGCAAGAAATTAATAGACATGGTGGACAAAGGTATTAGATGTCCAATGAAATTTGACCACATAGGAAATGCGATAGGCGAAGAAAGAAATTGGTTGTCTAGTTACGTAGGATTGATTACGAGGACAAAGATAGACATATTCTTGTACGAGTCTTGGCCTCGGGTCGATGATACTTATAGGGAAAAGTTGTGTATGGCCCTCGAGTTTTCCTTCGATATTGAGTATGAAGACATGCAAAGTTGAAGAGCAGAACAATATGACGGTTGGGAGAGGTATGGATAAATTTCAAAGCCAAATTAGCTAGGGATTACATTTTCAAAAATAAGAGAAATCACAACCCCAGAATTAAGCATCCGTTCTTTAGTGAATCAAGTTGGAAGGGTTTCGTTGGAAGAAAACTTACGGACGGAGAATTGGAAAAATATTATCATTTACATGCTATGAAGAATATACATTGTGGATACATAATTATATTTGTATTCAAACACATATTTTGTTGGATGAACTAGAATATGCAAGACCATTATCATGATTGCAATCAATTGCGTATGTGGTTTGTGATCATCATTGCTTAATAATTGTAACAGATGCTATTTTCTGAAACTAAAGAACCACAAGCTGGACAAAGCGATGTTGCATAGTACTACCCATGCTCTAAATCGTTTCTACCTAGTAGTGTGCAACATTGTTTAAAAACTAAGTTTGGGCACTGTCTCGGTTTGAAAGTATAGGCGACTTTGCATGATTTCCATTCGACTGATGTGATTACCTTAGCGACAAGTGACCGACGTTGCAAACACACTGTGAAAATGAGTTACTATTGTCCCTCATCATTTCCCTTTTTCATTTTCATAACCAAATCACACCGTTTGATGTTATCACAGGTTCTGAGAGTCCAACATTTTGAGGTTGGAAAGGGAAACAACATGCAACACACCATGAGTCAAGGTGGGTACACGCTAGTCACAAGAATTATCATGAAAGAAATGTTTGAGCCTCGAGTGTTTGACAAAGTTGATCATGGGCTTAGGGATGAAAAAGTAACGAATTCAACGAAATATCCCACATCGAATGAGGTTCCCCGATTTGAAAAATTGTTAAAAGAATACAAAAGGCACGAGAAATAAGATGGGAGATTCCACACCAAAGATGCGGAGGTGGTAGCCCGACAAATTGTAAGTTTACCAACTATTTAGTTGATTTAATATATGAGCAATATTTGAAGATTAAATTTGAAAAAATAAATGTAATATAATATTTATAATTTATAGGAGGAATTATAAAGAAAGCAAGAGTCCGGCGAGTTTGTTGGGGTTGGAAAGAAAGAAATACTTAGTGTAGCGCAAAACAAGAAAGAACATGTAGGCCAGGTCCGGGTATGGGGAGTCTCGCTACACATAGGGACATCTTTGTCAAACCTCAGCCAATGAAGGTGGATATTCCGTCAAGTAATCAACAGAGAGAGATGGATGCTTTGAAATCTACAGTTTCTCAACTAGTTGCTTATGTTTAACAAGAATCGAATGGGAGTGAAATTCCACTTAACTTGGAGAGAATCATAGCATGTTCTAATCCAACATCCTCAAATACCCCCTGCGCTTCTTCTCCGACAAAACCCAACATATGACAACCCAGTGGCAAAGGAAAACATGGTGGTTAATATCACTAAGACCCTTGTAGATGGTATAGTTTTTCCAATCCCAGATGCCGAGGCAACTACATTGGACGAGGTGGTGGAAATATTTGTTGAGTGTCCCTAATGCTTTGCCTCTATCTTAAAAACAAACCCCTCAAGAAGGTAAAGCAAAAAATATGGTTGTTTCATATGACACGAGTTGAGACAAAATTTGTTTACATAACTTTACAAATTGGTTTCGTGTAGATCGAGCTAAGGATTACTAGCCTGGCCAAATTGCCAAGTACTTTGGGGGATTCAAAGGCTACAAAATCTCGTGTCCCTAGAGTGAAGCCCCCTTCATTCAATCCTTTGAGGGATGGCTCTCTAAAGAACATTCACACGATCTTGACAACTCACCCTCCCTCGTCTTCGTACAAAATTACAATGGAAGAAGTTGGTATTTTTGGCTACAATGTAAATCTAATCATCCATAAGGAGGATTTTGAGACGTTGTTCCATATCAATAATGCCCCCCGCCCATGATACAACTCTATTGCATGTAATTAATAATCCATGAACCAAGTGTTATTCATTGTTGTAATTATGGCATTGTTCATCAATCTATGTAGACTTACTATGTATCTAAGCTTTTGCATGTACAATATATTTCCAAAATGAAAGGATGGATAGGGGTTCTTTACCCATTGAAGATCCAACATGAACATGCTAGGATGGTAGAGAGTTTAGCCCACGTGAGCTCCCGGTTGATGAAAAAGGATAATTAAATATATATCACACCATATTACGAGAGGTGAGTCAACTATACTTATTGAATTATAATTGTTTTTAGTGTACAATAGATTATGGGTTTATAATGAAATAATGTCAATTTATTATTTTTAGAACACGTTGGATGGTGACTGTCTTTAAAATTTCCTCAAACAGGTGTTCTGGTTCGATCCATTACATCAGATGCCTCCAAGATTATTTCATTCTCAATTACAAAGGTAATGACGGATCCATTGGTTAATGCAAGCAAGTCATTCCATTGGAAGTCTCTAAAGGTTTAAATTTACAACAACATATCAATTTGAATTAATTATTGCAATATGTGAATGACTATATGTTCATGAACAAATTGTGGGTAAAAAAAATTGGCTCCATGGAAAAGCGGTTACTATTGCGTGAGATTTATGAATATTTTGTAAAGAATGTGAATGATAATCAATATGATCTACAAAAGGTATGTCTTATTCTTACATTTTGTTTCAATAATCAATGACAAGACTACACCCAACCTCAGTTTTCATTAATTGTTTACTCCATGTTGTAGTCTTTTCCCGAGGATGAATTACCATACACCATCAGGAAGTAGGAGGATGTGCATGAAATTTGGGTGCTTTCATAATGGTAAGGTATTTGAAAGTTTTAATTAACCCATCAACTATATATGAAACTAGTATTAGGTTAAGTTTTTGGTGCGAGCATCATTCTATAAAATACCCATTGATACTTTCCAATGTTTTTTTGACACCTCGGTATAGTTCTTTATCTACCAATAGAGTATCAATGGTATAGTTCATTTTGTGAGAATTTTGATAACTTTAATTGTGTATTGAAGGTGTAGCATTTATATTTCCCATGTTTATACATTATGCTAGTTGTACCTATACGTCATCTGAATGGCTTTTGATGCCGGGAACACTTTGATGAATATTGTATTCTTGTTTATATTTAAAGTAGCTAGGTCATGCACATTCAATTTATCATTCAGTAATCCCAACCCCATGAAACCGACGCTGCTAACTGATCATCAAACATTACCGATGGTATCTTGAAATGACCGAGATCATTCGAAGTGACATCACAAGAACCTCGTACATCCCATTCAGGGCACTTGAGTCAAATCTTAGCAAGCGACGTTAGTTCATTAGAACGACTTCGTGCCAACCCATATGCCATGTCATCAACGCTTGGGTGTTAACCAAAGTAACGACGGTCAAACCAACGTCGCAGAACCACATGCTAATTGACTTCCATGAATTCATTTTTACCGACGTCGTGCAATGGTCGGTGGCGGGATCCTCACGTACAAATATGCCGCGATTATTTTATAAAAATATGCAGTAAAAATTAATATTTATCGAGGGTTCAAACTGCTGTCAAAGGTTCAAATCTGCGACGTCGATTAGATATGGTGCGACATTGCTTACATGTACGAACAAATTTGCTACCTATAATTTGTGATGTTGTCAACGATGATGTCATAGGTTCCCTGGAAGGTTGGCTGATAGCATGTTTAGACAGATGTCGAACGGTTATCGGTATACCATTAGCTACTGACTTTTAGCCTTGGTTCATTTCCCTAGAAACATAGGTAAAATTATTATTTTACCTCGGTCTTGAACCTAGGTTAGAAATATACTTTTTACTCCGGTCACATTGACCTCGGTTATTTTTGGGCAAAAGACCGAGGTAAAAAGCCTCCTAAACCGATGTAAAAGGTGTTGTTTTGTGTAGTGGTACGACCTCGATCTTGCCACTATCTACCCCATAGGTAGCATAGTTGTAGGAATGGGAGAAACAATATAAATTCTTAATTTTGACAATCGGTCCCCTCTCGAGTTAATTGGTGGATCTCCCGTGATATATTTAATGACTCCAGGAGGGGGAGGGTTAAATTTTGGCACCGCTTCTGGGGAATGTTAGCCTAAAGGTCTAGTTGTTAACTTGCATGACATGTAAGTTGAATAGTTAGTGTTGTTCTTTTGCTTGTTATTTTCTGAATAGGTATTGCTGGAGTATTTGATGGAAATCAAGGACCCTTGAACTAAAATTTCAAACTTTATGCATTTGCTTTGCTTTTTTTATTGAAAAAATATAGAATATGTGGGAAGAAAGTATTCAACACTGAGACTTTGTAGGGTGTGTCATTACAATCACCCTACAGAGACTTGTCCTTGGTTAAGTTATTATTGGAGAGAGATGGAACTTGTTGTATTACAAACCAACGGAAATGAGCGTGGCAACCATACCTTTGCTTATCCATTTCAGTCGTGGAATACACCTCCAAGTCTGCATGTAAGGAAATACTTGAGGCTTTGACTAATTTGGGTAAAGCTAGTGACCCAATCTAAAACCAAGTATTTGGCTACATCAGGGATTTTGGAATCCAACTCTACTCGAGTGTTAAGAAAGTTAGAGGGCAAGTGAGTGAGTTAGTAGGGAAGGTTAGCCATCTAGTAGGGAGAAGGAAGCTATTGGATGAGGAACCTCTACCACCCTTTTTTTGAGGATCTGAGGAATGAGAAAGGCAAGGAGCACAACAAGGAGTCATTTGGGATTCTCAACCATTGTGAGGTTTGCACTTTTATTTTTGACACTATCAATTTTATGACTGAATGTGAAAATTTTGTAAAAAAATTATGTGATTCAAGACATGACTTTAGTAATAAAATGGTAGTTCAATCTAGTAATCACCTCCTCTCTCTCATGCAAATTAATCTCCCTCTTAAATGTAAAGACCTTGGCATGTTTGTTATTCCTTGCACAATTCAAGAGACGATTCAAAGATCTATCCATTAGTGTTATGTTGTACTCTCTGTATAGATCTTTGAATTTGCCAAAAATGCATGCCACCTTGGTGGTTGTTCATTTGTCCAATCGCTCCACCATATACCCAAGAGGTATTGTGGAAGATGTGATAGTTCATGCAAATGGACTAACATTTCCGGCTGATATTTATGTGTTAGATATGGTAAATTAAAAGGAGACCACATCTATATTATTGGGGAGACCCTTCTTAAAAACTGCTAAGTCTAAAGTTGATGTTCATACCGAGAAGTTGACCTTAGAGTGGAGAAAATATATTGTTGAGTTGAACATGTATGAGAGTGTAAGTTGCACTGCATATGAATTCCCTCCTGCCATACTAGATGGTGTTGATGATATTGTGCAAGAGGCTTTTGATTTTTCTATGAATGTGGCTAGACGATAAACCTTTGAATGATGTTCACTTTCATTCTAGGAATGCTAGCTTAATGGAGAATGTGGCGGAGGTTTATGCTAACCTAGATGACCTAGTGATGCTAGAGAACAAGCCTTTGATAAAGGAACCACTTGTACTCAAACTTAACCCTTTACTTGGAAATTTGAAGTATGCTTTCTAAGGCGAGGGAGAGACACTACTGGTGATCATTTCTAGTAGGCTCACTAATGACCAATAAGATAGGTTGATTATGGTACTCAGGAAAATTAAGGGAGCCGTAGGTTGGACTTTAGCCTATATCAAATGTATAAGTTCTTCAACTTGTATGCACCATATATTCTTGGAGGAGGATGCCAAACCCATATACCAACTCAAAGGTTGTTAAACCCGCCAATGATGGAATTAGTTAAAAGAGAAGTCCCTAAGTGGGTGAGTTCCACTAAAGTGGTGCGAAAAAGGAGGAGTGACCGTGGTAAAGAACAAGAATGGATAATTGGTTTCTAATTGTATTCAAAATGGGTGGCGAGTTTGTATTGATTATAGTCGCTCAAATGTGGTAAATCGTAAGGAACATTTTCCCCTACCTTTAATTGACCAAATGCTTGAGAGATTAGTCCTTCACTCCTACTATTTATTTATCAATGGCTATTCGAGGTATTTCCAAATAGCCATCGATCATGAGGACCAAGAGAAAACTACCTTGCATACCCGTTTGGCACTTTTTCCTATAGCCGTATGCCCTTCGGTCTTTGCAATGCCCTAGTACTTTTCAGAGATGTATCTAGCATATTCTCAGATTTTATGGAGAGCTTTATTGAAGTCTTTATGTACAATTTCACCATTCATGAAGATTTCTTCGACTCTTGTTTACACCATCTAGCACTAGTGCTAGAAAGGTGTGTTGACACCAACCTCATTTTAATCTCCAAGAAATGTCACTTTATGGTAGAAAAGGTCATTGTTCTAGGTCATGTGGTTTTAGCTCAAGGTCTATAGGTGGATAAGGCTAAAGTAGATACCATCAAATCCCCCCTACCCCACGTGTGTGTGAGAAGTTAGGTCATTCTTAAGTCACACCGGATCAGTGCTAAAATATGGGCAATATCTCATTAAAAAATGAGATGGCCAAGTTCTCAAAATGCCGATTGAAATTTTCTATGTGTGGGGAATGGACTTCATGGATTCTTTTCCCAAGTCTGGCGGTAATTTTTTTTATCCTAGTAGTAGTGGATTATATGTTCAAATGGATCGAGGGCAAAGTGACAAAGAAAAATGACCCAACAATAATGATGAGTTTCCTCAAATCCAATATCTTCGCAGGGTTCAATATACCCTGAACCATAATTAGTGATAAATGTACTCACTTTTGTAATAAAATCATTGAAGACTTTCTTTAAATATTTGGAGTGACCCATAGAACATCCACCGCCTACCAATTGACAAGAGAAAATATCCAATCGAGCAATCAAAACCATCCTGGAAAGGACATTAAAACCATTTCGAAAGTATTGAAGTGCTTAATTGGATGATGCACTTTGGGCCTACCAGACTGCATACAAAACTCCCATAGGCATGTCACCTCTTCGGTTCCTCTTTGGCAAGAGATGCCACCTCTCAGTCGAACTTGAGTTCAAAATACATTCGGCGTTAAATGCTTAAAGATGAACTTGAGTGAAATCGAGAAGCTTAGGAAGTTTCAACTGCAAGAACTTGAAGAATTTTAGTGTAACTCCTATGAAACCAGATAATTTACAAGGAAAATATGAAAGCACTACATGATGAGAAAATATTGAAGAAGGACTTTTTTGTGGGACAAAAAGTTCTTGTCTTCCAATCTCGGCTACGTATTTTTCCAGGTAAAATGCGGTCAGGTGGGGGAAGGGGGTCCATATGTGGTGACCAAAGTATGTGATTAAGGAGCAATAGAGTTAAAAGACGAGGAGAATGACATCAAGTGGTTAGTCAATGTGCAAAGGTTAAAACCTTATTTAGAATGGGGGAATTTAGTTGTAGACGAGGAGGGTAATCCCCTCCTTAGTGAGTAGATCCAAACATGAAATCTCTTATTGCAAACAAGTCGTGAGGAAAACAAAAAAGAAATGATGTTTTCAATTTGTGTTAGTAGATTTTGATAATTTTATGATAATTGGACTGTGTTTGATTTTTGGTAGTATATTTTGGGATTGTTATTCATCAAATTCTTGTACTGAACACTGCTACTCTCGGTTCTTTTGTTTTTGGATTCAGGGATCCTTGTGATGAATTTCTCAGCCTCCCTTGTTTCATTCCCACTTCTCAAGGTGATTGAGCTTACATTTTTCCTCAAGTTCAATTCCGGTTTTATGGTAGTTTTCCAGAATACCAAGCCTCCAACCGAGCCACAGAGGAAGCTATTTGACTAACTTAGGTTTTCAAACTCTTGAATCTTGTGAAAGAGCGGTCATCAATGTTTTTGATTCTAGATGCGGTTCGGTTCTCCAAGTTAGTGACCATATTTGTTATAGCGTGCATGAGATCCTCATGTTTCGACCTTGGTCTTCCTTCTCCAGGGTTAGATGAACCTTCATACTTGGGGTAGGATTGTTGTGGAGCTTGATTGTGCCCTTGATTTCCTTGTTATTAGGATTTTCCCCCTGATGATTTAGTTGAGACCTACCTTGGCTACCTTGAAACCACCTTTAGGATTTTATTTCCCGGCTGGTTGATCTCTTTACCAAAAGTTTGGATGGTTTCTCTACTCGGGATTGTAAGTTTGGGAGTATGGATCACACTTCTTCTCATGAGCTTGTTCTCTTTGGAAACCTTATCTGCCTTGGCCTTGTCCAACTGGGTATCCCATAATTCCTTAGAAACCTTGGCCTTGAACAACTTGGTAGCCCATTGCCTTTACTTATTCAAGCCCTTCATCTTGATGTTGAAGGCATGCATGGGTGGGGTGATCCAATGAACAAATCCCACAAGCTTTTACTTGATGCATCCTCCCCTTCATTAGCTCCTTCATCATGAAGCTAAGGTTTGAAATTGTCCTCAAGTTTGGGAGTTTCTGGATTTGAAGCATCTTGTACCTTTTCTCTTTATGTCACACCGAATTGTCTCGTCAAGTTAGCCATTTCTTCAAACAATTCCATGGCGTCTTTCGAGTTCTTTTTAGAAATCAACCCATTACAAGCGACGTTGACCATCCTCATGTCTTCAACTGACAAACCATCGAAGACATAATACACAAGATCTCCTTCTTTGTAAGGCTGGTAGGGGCAACTAGATAGCAACCTCTTGAACCTCTCACAATATTCATACAAAGATTCACCCGAATATGAGAGATATTACTTAGCTCCTTCTTCAAACCTGTCGACTTTGATGCCGGAAAGAATTTTTCAAAGAACTTACGCTTCATGTCCATCCATGAGGTTAGTAGTATAACCAATCTTTGGACGCATCCTTTAAAGATAAAGGAAACACCCGTAGATTGAAATTATCCTTCGAAACTCTGGTTGGCTTTATGTTCATGCTCACAAGGTGGAACTCGGATAAGTTCTTGTTCACATTCTCCCCACTCATCCCATGGAAAGATGGTAGATAATGAATCATCTCGAATTTGAGCTCACAAGTGACATTTTCCCAAAGAGGGGGAAAGATGATGCAAAATGGTTGACTCTCTATGTTAGGAGCCATGAGCTCCCTCAAGGCTCTAGTATCATCTGCCATAGTTGGTGTAACTAATTTGGGTGGTGCTTGAGTACCTTGGTTAGAAAAATGAGCTAGTATCCTTGCTCCTCATAGTGTTCCTAAAAGATCGGGATCGTAGTGCAAGAGTTTTTGTCTATTAGTACGAGTATTCACTATAAACCAAAACTAGAGCAATAAAACCTTATCCAAAGAAACAATCATAAAAGCAAGCAAATTCCAACAACAAATAAGTAAAAACATAAAAAAAATAAAGAGCTATGCTAACACATTAAATAAAATATATCTTTTCCCAGGCAGCGGCTCCAAAATTTGGGAGGCCATCATCGTGCCTCTAATAGATAGTATTTACAGGCTCTAATTGCAGCTAACTACTAGAAATAATAGCAAGTCGGGATCGTACTCGAGAAAAATGGGGTTTCATCGAGTGTTAAATGTAGTTAAAAAGCACACGAAGAAGTCACTCTACGTGCGTGGTAACAAAGTTGGGGGTTTTGGTTTTGGAAAACACTACTCTTAATTTAAACTACTAAATTAACAAGAAATTATAGAGAATGATTCAAATACGATCACACTAGTATGAAAGATGTAATTAAGATGATAATGAGCCTTGGGCGCAATTGGTTTACATTTCTAGTAATCTTTTGATCATCGACTAATCATCCTATTTTTATACATTAATCATACATTGTGGAGAACTTATCAACACCTTTTGGGTGAAGATATTTATTGCCTCTCCTTGGTTATGGTTATAGTTATAGCGGGCGATCGAAGCTACACAATGACCCTTACCCTCGTGTCACCATAGACGATCGACGTCATAGACCTCCCCGAGAATAGCAATACACACGAAGAACCAATACAACTAACACAATATCCTAAAAGAAAGAAATATCGAGATAACAAAAATATATATACTAACAACGACTACGAGGATCGGCCTTCATACTTATCGTTATTAGTGAGCAAAATTAATAATTATTCAAACCAATTCAAATTCATCTCAAATACAAGCAATTTCATCAATCAACAATTATAATTAGTTGTCACTCCTAATTATAACCTAACATCAACTAACGATAATCACATCAACAAAAAGTCGAAGCATCCCGAGTCTGACCAAAAACCTAGTAAATAATTAACCCACAATCATCAACTATTGATCATCCTAGTCTAAATCATGCATTAACTACACCAGAAAGCACAAAATATACTTTATAATCAAAGCACAAAATAGGAGAAATCAAATCTCACAAATTCATAATAGAAATGCTTATCAATTTCTCCCAAGAGTATATTTATCCTAGATTAGCTAAACCCATAACAAATCTACAAGAATCCATTGTAAATATAAGAGAAAAGATGAAGAAATAATAGTGTTTTTAGGGTTTTGGGAGAGAATTTTCAGCCAAGAAACAGTTGAGAATGAAGATAGGATAAGGGATATTTATAGTACAAGTTATGGTAAAAAAAGAGTCAAAGGAGAGCAGAGCGCACATGG
>JAULKM010142872.1:0-18094 GCA_032355605.1 Rubia tinctorum | reverse complement strand
ACTCCTTATTGAACCGAAAAATAATATCCATGCACGTTTGTTGCCAATTTGAAAATGAAGTCACCATGCTGTTTGTAGCCGTCAATTCCTTAGTTATAGGCTGTGCTTGATCTAGGATAACTCCCATTTCAAAATCCTTTGCCAATAGTTTCATCGCAAGCGATAAAACTCCGTCAAATCATATCAAGTTACATACTAGGCCTTGTTAAGGAGCAGATTCGCATCCGCTACCTAAAGAGTTCTAAGGTTAACCTAGGAGCCGAGGTTTTAAAAAATCGGGGGTCATCCTAAGTTAACCATAGAGCTACCAAAAACAAGTTCCAGGAAACCAATGATCACCGTCAATTCATAGTTGCATTCTAGGCAAAGGTCATGTGGCGGATGTACATCCGCTGCCTAACTTTTCCAAGGTAAACCGAGATAAACCAAGGAACTATCAATAAAATCTGCCGTCAACTCATTTAGTAACATCTAGGATATCCTCCACGCCATCCAGATATGACCTAACCCTACCTACTCCGGATTACATTATGAGTGTATTGGAGGCTTATGCGCTCAGTTACATCCTCAGGGGGTGGTCACACTGGTTAGCTTTCAGTGACTGTGTTGTAAGGCTAGAAGGAGTTTTAGTATGGAATTGTTTTGTACTTATTACCACATTTACAAGGTGGACGCTTCCGAGTCCTAGGTGACTTTTAGACCTGCAACGTAAAAATTTGATCTCGTGTAAGGGATTCCCGATGACTCCAGTGATATGGAATATAAGTTCATGTATGTTAAATGTCTTGGAAATAATTCAACGCCGATATGGAGCAATAAATTTCATGTTCATAGAGAATTAAAATGGAAGAAGGACTCGAACTCTGTACGGGAATTGATCGCTCATCTAGTAGAGGTGGTGAAACTTATAGGTGAGCGAGGTATGATACTAACGACTTACAGAGTATGATAAAATATGGGTTACTAATGTATGTAGCTATTTCTTTGTAGTTTGAAGTTTTATAGCCTGCCATGGTCGCTATCTGCTGACCGACATGCCAGTGCATCTAGCGGTCATCGTGAGGTTAGCAATGTGAATGAAAGTTGCTTCACGCATACGTCATCACCTTGAAAAAGACAGCATGGTAGATGGTGGGGTCACAAATCGGAAGGCTAGTAGGGTCAAGAGGCTTGGAGAAGGTCCACCGAAGGTCATGAGATCAGATGGTGGTGTTGCAGTGGCCAACGGTGGAGTGTTTTCATGTGAGTATGCGATTGACGTTTATAACCTTACTAGCAAGGTTGCCTCTTCGGGAGAGGTATTATGTTTTCCTATTCGTTTCTGTTTAGTGTCATATTATCTTAATGAAGGCATGATTAAAGGTTTGTGAAGTTTTGAATGGTGTCGATCAACATGTTTAGTATGCGGGGAAGGAAAAAATATTTCGAAAGAAGCATAAAGTGGTTGAATCCCAATTGGGAAAAATAAAAGACGTTTATCATAGAAATGGTAATGGAGCTGGCCACGCTGCATGGTGAGGTTAGGGCATAGAAGGAGGATGGTCATGCAAGAACTAACTACCTCTCGTGCGCTAGTTGATAGGCTAGTGAGCACTTAAGATGTTTGAAGGATTACTCGAGGATATGTATGTGAAGATGGTTGAGTTTGGAAGGCGAAAGGAGCTTTGCCTTCGCGAAAAGAATCAAGAGAAAGAAATAGTTGGATTGAGTGACGATGTGCTTTAGAAGAAGCTTTTGAGAATGTGAAGGGCATTGTAGAAGAAGGATTGATAGGACTAGTGAATTGGGGTGGTTAAGCTTTTTGCTAGTTAGGGAATTCACTAGGATGGCTTGTTACCCTCTCTAGGAGAGATAGGTGTTGCGAGATTGACCGATGTGTGACTCTCATCAAGCCTAGCCTGGGTCAGTGGTGAGATAAGATCGGTTGTGGCCGAGAATTATGGTGCAAGTGTAATTATGGTGGTTAAGGGAATGGTATGCCTACTAGTTCATCTGGCATGGATGAGGTGGTTGGTCCTATGGTAGGGTAGATGTATTTATTGTATCAATTTCTATGTAATCCTTATGAAATAATGACCATTTTGAATATCATAAGGTTGTGTTAAAATTTATTTTGTTTATATCTACTATTTTTCGACAAGTGATTGTATATTGTACAGGTAGGGGAGGCTTTCTAGGGAGGTCTTAGTGTTATAATAAGATATGGATTTAGCGATTGGGTTTTTAAAAAGGTTGGGGAAAGATATGACTATGATTGGTTGGGATATAGGAGTTTCAGTCCATTTGATGACTTATCTAAAGTGGCTAGAGCTACTATATTAGACCTAGAACGAGTCAATGAACATCTTGAGGGTTTGGGAGTTTTGTCTAAGATTAAAGAGTAGTTAATGGAACTAAGGGACAGCTCCAAGGTTCTTCTCCCAAGGTTTATTGATTGTGAGTTAGGGTGGAAGGCATGGTTGAGGCAAAATTTAGTGACGCTAGATGAGTATGATGACCATCTTTTCAAGCAGAATTTTTAAATCTGACGGTTAAAGAAGGAATTAATGGAGGTAATTGTACGAGAGGGAAAGTGGCAGAGGTATATGCTAGAAATCTCGAGAGAATGAGCAGATGAGGGGTTATTATATCGAGACATACTAACCAAATGGATTGTCAGCTACAGAGGAATGAAATATTATAAGCTGAATGTTCCCTCAACTAATGACGTGAAGAACGTGATTTCACCATTTGTCTCCTAGCACAGTATGAGGGTCTGAAAGGCACGTTGGAACGTGAGGAACCGCGATGCATTAGGCTATGGAAAGGTGTTCGGAGTTTGAGGATCTATTGATGGAACATGCTAGTGCATCTAGCGGTCATCGTGAAGGCGGTTGTTTCACGCATATGTCATCACCTTGAAGAAGACGACATGGTATATAGTGGTGCCACGAAGCTGAAGGCTAATCGGAACGAGGGGCGTGGAGAAGGCCCATCGAAGGTCATGATATTAAATGGTTTTGTTGCGGTTACCAGTACGGGAGTGTTGTCACGTAAGTACGCGATTAGCGTTCATACCTTTACTAGCATGGTTGCCTCTTCCGGAGGGATAATATGTTTCCCTATTTGTTTTCTGTTTATTGTCATATTTTACCAAAGAAGGCATGATTATAGTATTGTGAAGTGTTGAACGGTGTCGCTCAACATGTTATTGAGCATGCGGGGAAGGGAAAAGGATTTTGGAAGAAGCTGAAATTGGTTAAACCGTCATTGGGAAAAGAAAATATTGTTATCATTGAAATGTAATGGAGCAGTGACACACTGCGTGGTGAGGATAGAGCATTGAAGGATATTGGTCATGCAAGCATTGACTACTTCATGTGCTCGTTGATAGGTTAGTGAGCACTTAAGATTTTTTTGGATTACTTGAGGATATGTATGTGAAGATGGCTGAGATTGGGATGCGAAAGGATGTGATTCTCCTTCGCAGGAAGAATTGGGATATGGAAATAGTTGGACTTTAGGAGGGATGTGCTTTGGAATAAGAATTTGAGAACGTGAATGGCATTGTAAAAGGATTTCTAGGAATCGTGAATTGGGGGTGGGTGGTTAAGCTTTTCGCTAGTTAGGGAATTTGCTAGGATTCATTCGCTGACCTCTAGGAGAGATTTAGGGTTGCGAGATTAACCGATGCGTAACTCTTATCGAGACTGGAGTGGTCACTGTTGAGTTAGGGTCGGGCACTATATGCCAGAATTATGGTGCAAGTGTAATTGTTGTGGGTGGAGGAATGGTATGCCTAGTAGTTCATCTAATCTGGATGAGCTGGCTAGTCCTAAGATAGGTTAGATGTAATTATTGTATCAATTTCTATGTAATCCTTGGGGATGGCAATGGGGCGAGGCGGGTACGATTTATGATTTCTCCAGACCCATATCCACCTACAATTTTCATACTAATGCCTGTTCCATCACCCATGGAGGGTGCAATGTCTTATCAAAAGCAGCTAGAGCTACTTTATTGGACCTGGAACGAGTCTATAAACATCTTAAAATTTTGGGAGTTTCATCTAAGATTAAAGGTTATTAATGGAGCTAAGAGACCGCGTCAAGGTCATTCTCCTAAGGTTTATTGATTGTAAGAGTGAAATGCAGAGTTGAAGCAAAATTTTGTCTCGTTAGATCAGTATTACGACCATCTTTTCAATCAAAATTTTCAAATCCGAAAGCTGAAGAAAAAATTGATGGAGGTAATTGTTTGAGAGGGAAAGTGGCAGAGGTATTTGCTAGAAATCTCGAGAGAATGAGCAGATGGGTTGTAGTCTGAGTGTTGCAAGCAGATTGACCACGTGGATCATCTTCTTCAAAGGAATGATATATATTATAGGCTGAATGTTGCTAAATAATGGCGTGAAGAACATGATTTTGTTGTTTGACTTCTAGCAAAGTATGAGAGACTAAAAGATACGGTGGAACATGGGTAACTGCGATGCATTTGGGATAATGAAATGTTTCCGGAGTTTGAGGATCTATTGAGGGAACATGCCAGTGCATTTAGCGGTCAACGTGAGGCTAGCGATATGAAGGCGGTTGGTTCACGCATACGTCATCGTCTTGAAGAAGACAACATGGTAGATGGTGGCGTCACGAAGCGGAAGGCTAGTGGGGTCAGGGGGCATTGAGAAGGTCCATTAAAGGTTATGATATCGGATGGTTGGGTTGCGGTTGCCAATAGTGTTGTGGCGTGAGTGCGTGATTGACATTCATACCCTTACTAGCGCAATTGCCTCTTTCAGAGAGGTATTATGTTTTCCTGTTTGTTTTTTGTTTATTCCCACATAAGGGTTTAGGAAGTGTTGAATGGTTCTGCAACATGTTGAGTAGTACACAGGGAAGGGAAAAGGATTTTGGGAGAAGCTTAATCAGGTTGAACCATTATTGGGGAAAGAAAAGATGGTTAGACACACTGCGTGGTGAAGTTAGGGCATTGAAGAAGATTGGTGATGCAAGCATTGACTACCTCATGTGCTAGTTGATAGGCTAGTGAGCTTAAGATTTTTGGGGATTACTAGAGGATATGTATGTAAAGATGGCTGAGGTTGGGAGGCGAAAGGGTATGCTTCGCCTTCGCGAGAAGAATCAGGAGATGGATGTAGTCGGACATGGTTAGGGATGTGCTTTGTAAGAAGCTTTTGAGAACGTGAAGCTTATGAGAACGTAAAGCTTTTGATTGCCAGTATTAGTTAATTTGGGTGGTAAAGCTTTTCGCTAGTTATGGAATTGGCTAGGATGGGCTCATTTACCTCAGGAGAGATGGCGGGGAGGGGGGGTTGCGAAAATGACCGATGTGTAACTCTTATCGAGACTAGCAGGGTCAAGCACCGAGGCCAAGAATTATGGTGCAAGTGTAATTGTGGTGGATGGGGGAATGGTATGCCTAGTAGTTCATCAGACATTGATGAGGTGCTAGTCCTGAGGTGGGTTAGATGTTTTTATAGTATCAATTTCTATGTAATCCTTATGAAATGATGACTATTTTGAAGATCACAATGTTGTGTTTAAATTTATTTTGTTTTTATCTTCTATTTTTACGAGGGATTGTATGTTGTATATAGGTAGGGAAGGCTTATTTAGGGGATCTTTTACTGTGGCGTTTTCGCAAGATTTGGATTTAGCAGTTTGGTTTCTTCAAAAGGTTAGGGTAAGATATGGCTATGATTGGTTGGGATGTGGAAGTTTTAATCCATTTGTTGAGTTACCTAAAGCTGATAGAGCTACTATATTGGACCTGGAACAAGTCTACGAACATATTAAGGGTTTGAGATATAAGGGTGGTTAATGGAGCTAAGAGACCACGTTATGGTTTTCTCCGAAAGTTTATTGATTGTGAATTAGGGTGAAAGACACGAATGAAGAAAAATTGTGTCATTAAATGAGTACGATGACCATCTTTTCAAGCAAAAATTTCAAAGTTGAAGGCTGAAGAAGGAATTGATGGAGGTAATTGTACGAGAGGGAATGTGGGAGAGATATTTGTTAGAAATTATGAGAGAATGAGCGGATGGGGGTTACTATATAGAGAAAGATTGACCACATGGATCGTCAACTTCAGAGGAATGATATAGTATAGGCTGAATGTTGCCAACTAATTTGTAAAGGACGTGATTTTTCCATTTGACTTCTAGCAAAGTATGAGGGTCTGAAAGGTACTGTGGAATGTGAAGAACTGCGATACGTTCGGGCTAAAGAAAGTTGGCTGGAGTTTTGAGGATCTATTGAGGGAACATGCTAGTGCATCTCGTAGTCATCATGAGGTTAACGATATAAAGGCTGTTGCTTCACGCATATGTCATCGCCTTGAAGAAGATGACACAATATATGGTGGTGTCACGAAACGGATGGCTAGTGGAGTAGAAAGGGGCATGGAGAAGGTCCATTGAAGGTCATGCGATCGGAAGGTGGTGTTGTGGTTGCCGTCACTGGAGTATTGACGCTTGAGTACGCAATTGACATTCATACCCCTATTAGCGTGGTTTCCTCTTCCTGAGAGGTATTATGTTTTCCTTCTTTTTTCTATTTATTGTCATATTATCCTAATGAAGACATGATTATAGGTTTGTGAAGTGTTGAATTGTGTCGTTCAACATGCTGTTAATATGCGGGGAAGGGAAAACAATTTCGAAATAAGCTCAAACTAGTTGAATCGTCATTGGTAAAGAAAAGATGGTTATCATTGAAATGGTAATGGAGCTTACCACGCTGCGCGGTGAGGTTAGGACATTGAAGGAGGATGGTCATGCAAGCACCGACTACCTCGTGTACTAGTTGATAGGCTGGTGAGCACTTAAGATTTTTGGGGATTATTCGAGGATATGTATGTGAAGATGGCTGAGGTTGGGAGGCGAAAGGATATACCTCACCTTCGCGAGAAAAATCATGAGACCAAAATAGTTGGACTTGGTAAGGAATGTGCTTTGGAAGAAGCTTTTGAGAACGTGAAGGGCATTGTAGAAGAAGTATATATATCAATAGTGAATTGGGGTAGTTAAGTTTTCGCTAGTTAGGGAATTGGATAGGATGTGCTCATTTCCCTCTCTAGGAGAGATGAGGGGTATTGCGAAATTGACCGATGTGTAGCTCTTATTGAGAATGGTATGGTCAGTGGTTAGTAACTTTCGAGCACTGTGGTCGAGAATTATGGTGCAAGTGTAATTGTGGTGTGGGAAAATGGTATGCCTAGTAGTTCATCTAACATGGATGAGGTGGCTAATCCTGAGGTAAGTTAAATGTATTTATTGTATGAATTGCTATGCAATCCTTCTGAAATGATGCTATTTGAAGATCATAATGTTGTGTTTAAGTTTATTTTGTTTTTATGTTCTATTTTCTACGAGAGATTATTTGTTGTATAGGTGGGGAAGGCTACTCTAGGGAGGTCTTTAACTATTGTGTTTTCGCAATATATGGATTTAGCAGTTAGGTTTCCTCAAAAGGTTAGGGAAAGGTGGCTATGATTGGTTCATGACTTATCTAAAGCGCCTATAGCTACTATATTGGAGGGAGTTTTAACCTATTTCATGACCTTTCTAAAGCGCATACGTCTACTATATTGGACCTGGAACGAGTCTAGAACATCTTAAGGGTTTCAGAGTTTCGTCTGAGATATAAGGTGGAAGGCATAGTTGAAGCAAAGTTTTATGTCATTAAATGAGTACGATGACCATATTTTCTAGCAGAATTTCTAAGTCCGAAGGCTGGAGAAGGAATATATAGAGGTAATTGTACATGAGGTAAAAGTGGTATAGGTATTTTCTAGAAATCTTTAGAGAATGATCGGATGAAGGTTATTATATCGAGACAGACTGACCACATGAATGATCGTTTGCCTCAGAAGAATGATATATCATAGACTGAATGTTGCCAACTAATGGCGTGAAGAACGTTATTTTGCCATTTGACTTCTAGCAAAGTATGAGGGTCTGAAAGGTACGGTGGAACGTGAGAAACTGCGATAATTTCAGGCTAAGAAAAGGTATCTGGAGTTTGAGGATCTATTGAGGGAACATGCCAGTGCATCCATTGCTCATTGTGAGGTTAGCAATGTGAAGGTGGTTGCTTCATGCATGTCATCGTCTTGATGGTGGTGTTACGAAGCGGAAGGCTAGTAGGTTTGAGGGGTTTGGAGAAGGTCCTGAGATCGGATGGTGGTGTGTAGGTTGCCAGCAGTAGAATGTTATAGTATGAGTACGCGGTTGACATACATACCCTTATTAGCGTAGTTGCCTCTTCTGGAGAGGTATTTTGTTTTCCTATTTTTTTATGTTTAGTGTTCTATAATCCTAATGAAGAAATAATTATAGGTTCGTGAAGTGTTGAATAGTGCAACTCAACATGTTGAGTATGCGGGGAAAGGAAAATGATTTCGGAAGAAGCTGAAATTTGTTGAACCATCATTGGGAAAAGAAAAGATGGCTATCATTGAAATGGTAATGGAGCTGGCCACACTGCTTGGTGAGGTTAGGGCATTGAAAGGCGATGGTCATGCAAGCACCGACTACCTCGTGTGCTAGTTGAGGGGCTGGTGAGCACTTTAAATTTTTGGGGATTACTCGAGGATATGTATGTGAAGCTTCTCGTTAAAGAATTGGTTAGGATTGGCTAATTTCCCTCTCTCTCTCTGAGAGATGGGGGGTTGCGAGACTAACCGATGTGTGACTCTTATCGAGCCTGGCAGGGTCAGTGGTGAGTTATGGTCGTGCACTGTGGTCGAGAATTATGGTGCAAGTGTAATTTTTGTGGGTGTGGGAATGGTATGCCTAGTAGTTCATTAGACATTGATGAGGTGACTATACCTGAGGTAGGTTAGGTTTATATATTGTACCAATTTTTATGAAATGATGACTATTTGTGTTCAAATTTATTTTGTTTTTATGTTCTATTTTTTGACGAGGTGTTGTATGTTGCATAGCCAGGGAATGCTTCTCTAGGGAGGTCTTTAACTATTGTGTTTTTGCAAGAAATTGATTTAGCAGTTGGGTTTCCTCAAAAGGTTAGGGCAAGAAGTGGTTATGATTGGTTGAGATGTGGGAGTTTTAGTCCATTTGATAACTTATCTAAAGTGGTTAGAGCTACTGCATTGGACCTGAAATGAGTCTACGAACATCTTAAGGGTTTGGGAGTTTTATCTAAGATGCAAGGGTGGTTAATGGGCTAAGGGACCGCGTCAGGATCTTCTCCTAAGGTTTATTGACTATGAGTCAGGGTGGAAGGCACGGTTATAGCAAAATTTTGTTTTGTTAAATGAATACGACGACCATCTTTTCGAGCAGAATTTTCAAATTCGAATGCTGGAGAAGGAATTGATGGAGATAATTGTACGAGAGGGAAAGTGGCAGAAGTATTTGGTTGGAAATATCGAGAGACCGAGCGGATGAGGGTCATTATATCGAAACAGACTGACCACATGGATTGTTTGCTTCAGAGGAAATGATATATTATAGGATGAATGTTGCCAACTAAGGACGTGAAGAATGTGATTTCGTCGTAAGACTTCTAGTAAAGTATGAGAGTCCGAAAGGTACGATGGAACATCAGGAACTGCATGCCTTTAGGCCAAGGAAAGGTGTCTAGACTTTTAGGATCTATAGATGGGGAACATGCCAGTGCATCTAGCAGTCATCCTGAGGTTAGAAATTAGAAGGCTGTTGCTTCATGCATATGTCACATCGCCTTGAAGTAGATGACACGGTATATGGTGGTGTCACGAAGTGGGAGGCTAGTGGGGTCGAGGGGCGTGGACAAGGTCCATCAAAGGTCATGAGATTGGATGGTGGTGTTGCGGTTGCCCGGACTGGAGTGTTTTGTGAGTTCGCAATTAACGTTCATACCCTTAATAGCATGGTAGCCTATTTGTTTTCTGTTTATTTTCATATTATTCTTATTAAGACATGATTATAGGTTTGTGAAATGTTGAATGGCGCCGCTCAACATGTTGAGTATGCGGGGAGGGAAAATGATTCCGGAAGAAGCTGAAACTAGTTGAACCGTTACTGGGAAAAGAAAAGACGTTTATCATTAAAATGGTAATAGAGATGGTCACGCTACGTGGTGAGTTTAGGGCATTGAAAGAAGATGGTCATGAAAGCACCGACTACATCGTTTGCTAGTTGACAGGCTGGCGAGCACTTAAATTTTTTGGGGATTACTCGAGGATATATATGTGAAAATGGCTGAGGTTGGGTGAGGGATGAGCTTTGGAAGAAGCTTTTGAGAATGTGAAGGGCATTGTAGTAGAAGGATTGACAGGTATAGTGAATAGGGTGGTTAAGCTTTTCACTAGTTAGGTAATTACTAGACGGGCTCATTGCCCTCTCCAGGAGAGATTGGTGGTTGCAAGATTGACCAAGGTGTAACTCTTATTGAGCCCGACACAGTTAGTGGTGTGAATTAGAGCTGAGCACTGTGGCTGAGAATTATGGTGCAGGTGCAGTTATAGGTGGGGGAATGGTATGCCTAGATGTTATCTGGCATGGATGAGGCGGCTAGTCTTGAGGTAGGTTAGATGTATTTATTATACCAATTTCTATGTAATCATTATGAAATGATGACTATTTTGAAGATCATAATGTTGTGTTTAAATTCATTTTTTTATGTTCTATTTTTTTTACGATGGATTGTATGTTGTAAAAATAGGGAAAGCTTCATTGGGGAGAACTTTAACTGTTGTGTTTTTGCAAGATATGGATTAAGCGGTTGAGTTTCCTCAAAAGTTAGGGCAATATGGGGCTATGACTAGTTGTGATATGGGAATTTTAGTTCATTTGATAACTGATCTAAAGCGGCTAGAGCTACTATATTGCACCTGGAATGAGTCTACCAACTTCTTAAGGGTTTGGAAGTTTCGTATAAAATTAAAGAGTGGTAAATTGAGCTAAGGGGCCGTGTCTGGGTCTTCAGGAATAGTGAATGGGGGTGTTTAAGCTTTTCATTAGTTAGGGAATTTGCTAGGATGGGCTCATTGCCCTCTCCAAGAGAGATGGGTGGTTGCGAGATTAACTGATGTGCGACTCATTTTGAGCCTGGCAGGGTTAGTGATGAGTTGGGGTCGGACACTGTGGTCTTGAATTATGGAGCAAGGGTAATTTTGTTGGGTGTGGAAATGGTATGCCTAGTTCATCTGACATGGATCAGGTGGCTAGTCCTAAGGTAGGTTAGATGTATTTATTGTATCAATTTCTATGTATTTTTTATGAAATGATAACTATTTTGAAGATCGTAATGTTGTGATTAAGTTTATTATTTTTTTATGTATTTTGTTTTTATGTTCTATTTTCTAACAAGGGATTATATTGTTGTATAGGTTGGGAAGGCTTTTCTAAGGAGATCTTTAGCTATTATGTTTTCGCGAGATATAGATTTAGCTGTTGGGTTTTCTCAAAAGATTAGGGCAAGATTTGGCTATGATTTGTTGGGATGTGGGAGTTTTAGTCCATTTGATGACTTATCTAGAGTGACTAGAGATACTATATTGGACCTGGAATGAGCCTAAGAACATCTTAAGGGTTTGGGAGTTTTGTCTAAGATATAAGGGTGGTTAATGGAGCTAAGAGGCCACATCAGGATTTTCTCCTATGGGTGGAAGGCACTGTTAAATGAGAATGACGACCATCTTTTCAAGTAGAATTTTCAAATCTAAAGGCTGATGAAGGAAGGTAATCGTAAGAGAGGGAAAGTGGCAAAGCTATTTCCTAGAAATCTCGAGATTATGAGCGAATGAGGGTTATTATATTGAGACCATTGAAGGCATGATTATAGGTTTGTGAGGTGTTGAATGGTGTCGCTCAACATGTTATTGAGTATGCAGGGAAGGGAAAATGATTTTGGAAGAAGCTGCGTGGTGAGGTTAGGTTATTGAAGGAGCATGGTCAGTGCAAGCGCCAATTACCCCGTGAGCTAGTTGATAGGCGGGTGAACACTTGAGATTTAACATGGATGGAAATGGCTAGTCCGAAGGTAGGTTAGATGCATTTATGTTATCAATTTCTATGTAATCCTTGTGAAATGGTGACTATTTTGAAGACCATAATGTTGTGTTATTTATTTGTTTTTATGTTCATTTTTTACGAGTATATTTTATAGTTACGGAAGGCTAACTATTGTGTTTTTGCAAGATATGACTTTAGCCTTTGGTTTTCCTCAAAAATTAGGGCAAAATGTGACTTTGGTTGGGATGTAGGAGTTTTAATCCATTTGATAACCTATCTAAAGCGGCTCAAACTGACCTGGAACGAGCAACGAACA
Organism: Rubia tinctorum; assembly: GCA_032355605.1. Lineage (NCBI taxonomy): Eukaryota > Viridiplantae > Streptophyta > Magnoliopsida > Gentianales > Rubiaceae > Rubia > Rubia tinctorum. Next base: position 5,816 of record JAULKM010142872.1, on the reverse strand, counting down.
TCTTGAGAGTTTGGGAGTTTTGTCTGAGATTAAAAAGTGGTCAATGGAGATAAGGGATCACATCAGGGTCTTTCTAAGGTTTATTAATTGTGAGGTCAGAAGGCACAATTGAAGCAAAATTGTGCCGTTAGATGAGTACAATGACCATTTTTAGAGCAGAATTTTCAAAAAGGCTGGAGAAGGAAAATTGATGGAGGAAAATTCTACAAGAGGGAAAGTGGCAGAGGTATTTGCTAGAAATCTCGAGAGAATGAGCGAGTGAGGATTATTATATCGAGATAGATTGACCACATGGATCGTCTACTTTAGGAAGTGCATTCGGGCCAAGGAAAGGTTTCTGAGGTTTGAGGATCTATTGAGGAAACATGCCAGTACATGCCAATAGGGGTGGAAAAATAGACCTACAACTCGCGGGTTGTCTATTTTTAAACCCGGGTAGTCGCGGGTTAAATGAGTAATTGATTAAACGGGTAAGTGAAAATTTTGGTTTGGACGGGTTAGGTTTTGCGGGTTGAACGTAGATTTACCCATATGATTGTAATTTTCCGGATTTACCCATATGGGCTGGTATATAAAATCATATCGGTCAATATATGGGTTGAAACTCGCGGGTTTACCTATATGAATTTGTATATAAACTCATATGGATCAAGATTTGAGTTGAAATCCACGGTTTTACCCATATCATATGTGTTGAAACCCACGGGTTTTACCCATACCGTATGTGTTGAAACCCACGGATTCTACCCATACCATATGTGTTGAAACCCACGGGATTTACATATGGGTTGGTGTATAAACCCATATGGGTTCATTTATGGGTTTAAACCCATGGGGTTGCCCATTTCTCACCCGTGAGTTGAATGATTTTTGACCCGAGAGTTGAACGGGTTTCAACCCGACCCATTTTTGACCCGTTATAAAATGGGTCAAAATGGATCATACCCATAGTTTTTAATTACTCATATTAACCAAGCCACATTCGACCTGTCCGCCTTTTTGCCACCCGTTCTTGCAAAGTAGAATTGTAACCTGAAGAGTTCAACATAATCAGCCCCTCATAATAAATTATCAGGGTAAAGAAATTATTTGAAAAAAATATATAACCTGCAAATATGCCTTTGCTCAATTTGATAATTCGTGAAGCTTTGCTAATGCCACCCCTTGTTTTATGGAAGAGTGTGTCAAAGATATCAGGGTGTCCGTAGTGGAACCTCACCTGTCAAAATACAAAGTACTAATCAGAGTTTCACCTATGAAATAGCCCCATTGAAATTACTAGACACACCACATCGTGCATCTAACATACCAAACTATGACACATCAAGATGCTTCTTGATATAGCACATCAAGATACTAAAGGAAAACGAAAACTATAGATAGCAAGACATATATTTTCGGAAACTTCCAATATCAAACAGTTGTTAAAGATGAAACAACTATTATCTAGAATTCTGAAGTAGAATAAAGAAGATTTAACACCTATAACACACAAGAAAATTGTTTCTTTACTACCATCTCTATTTTTGCTTAATTTGGCACATACCTTTAAACATTAGCCATTCTCAGTTGTTAATATTGGTCGCGCCCATTTTTAATGATGACATAAGCTTTAGTACGACCTTGGGCAATCCTTTTTTCTACAGCCAACCTTGCTGACTGAAAGAATTCAGGCATTGCTGCAATTGGATGGATTAGCATGGATTAGCAAATAGTTAAAATATAATGTAGAATAAACAAATAAGTACATAAAAAACCATCACAAAAGCAATAAAGGATTTTTTTTGGAAAAATCAACTCACCTGAAACATCGACTTTCCTTACATCCTCGTGGAAATAAAACTTAAGCAGGAGAACTGGAGTTGGAGCAACCTATTTTGCATTCAAAATATACGAGGTCTTGGTAAAACTGAAGTAGGTACAATTAAATGACAAAAAGAATAGTAGACTTGGATATAAACCTCATCAATCCAAGGATAGAAACCTTCCTTCAACTCATCGGTATAACAGTATAGCAAGTTACAAGCTGTAGATTTCACCTCCAATACCCTAGTTTTACTCCCTATTCTTTTATCCCCCAAAGTAGTAGTCTCCATGCTGCAACAAATACAAGTCTTAGGATAATCCAGATTCTAAAGGAAATGCATCTCACTCAGATGCAAGTAACTATACACCACGTCCAACAGAGGTTACATATCATCATTAGAATCATGAAGTTCATTATCTGAATCTGCAGATGTTACAGTCAAATCAGGTTTCAACTGAGCAGACTGAAACAAAGGTGGCATAGACTACACTCATGTAAGGAGGGAAATCCTATCCCAGGGCACTTGTAGAGTTGAGCCCATGCCTACACAATTCAGGAACTAGTTATCAAAATAGTTGCACATAGCGGTTGAATTTTCATCAAATAACTACCAACAAAATTAATAGTCCACAATTCAAAGCCACATCACTACTGTCAATACCATCTACTTTTATCTGACATCGTATCATGCGATTTGAATTTTTATTTATCATTTGCATTCACCAATATAGTTTTCAGGTAAGGTATGGCAGCGTCATTGTAATTTTGGAAGTGCTCCTGTCAAACATACTACGTCAGAATATTTGTCGAGAGTAACAAAATATAAATTAAATAGAAACAGTATAGACATGGTCTACCTGGGATGAATCTGCAACTGAAGCCAAAGCAGTTAAGGCTCTTTCTTGCACCATTTGTCTGCCCTTCTACATTTAAAATGACATTAATGACCATATAGAAACCCCAAAAATATTATACATACAAAAAAGGAAGGCAACGTGAAAGCTTTTATAATCAATACATGCAGAAGAACAAACAGTTTTCTCACAATTCCATCCAAGTAAGAATTTAGAATATCTAGAGTGCAGTTCTCACTGAAGTTGAGCACTGCTGAAGCAGCATGCTCCTGCAAAAAATTCAATGCAAATTTCAGATTAAAAAAAACTAACGTACCACATTAGCTGGTAGTTTTAATATATACAAGTGTCAAAGAGAAGCAAACAAGAATTTTGAATGAAACTGGCTTAAAGGCATGCCTGAAAAAATGAAACTAAACTGAATTTAGATGATTTGAAACAAGTTTCAGCAGAAAGATAGAATCAATCCTAAAACAGATAGCTGAATTTTCAACATATAGTACCTTACATGCGTGAAATGATATCAATGCTCTTTCTACTAGGTTTACACAAATGGTTGAATGAACCTTTTACAGACACAAGAAAAAATAAAAATGCACAGAAGCTCTATTAAGAAAATGTAAATGGGATAGTAAAAATGCTATAAGGGAACTTCAAGATGCCATTCTAAATCATTTCCTTCAAGAATTAAAGTAAAACAAAATACTCATGCACTCGAGTAAAACAAATAAAACACACGAAAAATGAGTTGCCCAACAAACCTAATTGCATCAGACAAAAACAAATGTAACAAAGTAGAAAAACTAGCCTGCACTCGAGGGTTTTGGAAATCATCAACACCGGAAGCCAATGTCGGCAATACGTGTGGGTGATACTAATTTTGTAAATTAGGCCCCATATCAGTTGACAACTGTCCAATAGCATTAATAGCTGCACATCTAACTCTTGGATGTGGATCTTGTAATGAGTTCAGAACCATATTCACAATCTGCTCTAAATTCTTAACGATCACTTGCAACTAAAAAGCAAGCCAAAGTGAGAATGGGAAACCCTCAGATAACCCATCAATTGGCATTGCAATAAGGATAGTAGTTTTTAAAGATTAGTTAGGAATCATTTCATTTCAAAATATAGTATAAGTGCATTCGGTTCAAATTATACCTTGGAACAACCCTTTGCAATCTGTACAAGGGCAATGAGTGCAGCATGATGCTTCTGCCATTCAGGAGGAGCCAAGTAAGCCGGTAACAGCTCGGACGCTATCGGGACAATAGCATTGCCACCCAAAGCAATTGCTAGCCTATCCAAACACTCCTGGTCGACACTGTAATTGTTTGATTCACCAGTATCCTCGCTCTCAACCTCCGCCTTATGCCACTCGGCCTCAACCTCAACATCCAACAGCATAGTCATCAAGATAGAGAAAAACTTACTAGCAAATTGAGGAAACTTCCTCGTCATCCCCGATGTTCTCTCTCTAGCCTCGGCTAGGGTTATAAAAAACTCGATAGATAGCCAAATGAGGTGTCCCTTCTTCAAAACTTTGTGCCTCAGCAATCTGCAACATGGAACCCACTGCATTAACCAACTGTCCCCTGAAATATCGGGGCTCCACTCCAACTAATTCAAACTCTGTGCCCATCTCAATAGCAGCTCGCCAAACAAGTCATTTGCTTATTTTAGGAGCCTCTGATGATTCAGCATAACAAACACCTGGTATTTTTCTGGAACCACCTGCTATGCTGGAAACTGTTAATGAAGACATCATTTTGAATTGAACCATAGAGATTATAAGAACGAAAAGATAAGCAGGTTCCTTCCAAGTTATAAACAAACACTCAACACCTTGTTGTGCAACTTTCTTCACCAGAGCACGGGGAAGAATTGCTTTCCTTAATAGAAGCTTGTTCAGCTTCCCTCCTCATCACCAAGTGATGTCAGCTCACATTTCATGATCATCAATGGCGGGGACTTCAGCTATAACACCACTTCTCCTTCCACGTCTCCCTGCCTTGCATTTCTGTGTTGATCCAGGAGCAATAGTTGCACTCAGTAACAGAATAGTCAGCTTACTATCCATCAACCTGCTTAAACCAGTCCCCAAAAAGAGCAATACTGCGAATGTTCTCCTCAAGCTGCAAGTATAACATGAGGAAAAACAACAGTTGGTGAGAGACAAGCAGAGTAGATAGGCAGCATCTACATGTGCTAAGCTATAAGGAGAAGGGAGAGAAGAAAAATGCCCGCAATGGGAAAAGTTTTTCCCTGAAATGAAGCTGAGGAAATCACCCCATGCAAATTCAATTGAGAAGTTTGAGGAATCAGGCTATGTTGGAAGTTTAAGTATTATTAGAAGAATACAAAATGACCAACTACTATTGTACTCAGAGCACATAGAAAACCAAAAACACAATGAATTTGGAAGGGTAGTCAGAGAACTTAAACAAGAGATATGAAAAGGGAAAACTAAGCCCTTGGTTTTCTGCAACAAATTAAGAAAATGCATTACACAAAACATACTAGTAGAGTACCAGTATTGCTGATCAGCTGATAATCTGGAAGGTGATCAGAAACTAGTAAGCCTTTCTTGAATATAGGTTTCTCCAATCCCAGAAGAAGTTAATGAACCATTCCACTCAATATGCACAACACACGTCTTTGGATATCAAACGAAACTATGTACAGGAGGCAGTCAATCTATCTAAGTAAGTTTGAAGGCCTTCACATATTTCGTATCAATAGAAATAATTCATTTTCAGAAGAAAAAAAATAAAGTAGGATATTGACAATTTAACAGTCTTTTTTAACCACTTCGATGCGGTAAAATTTGAAATGGCTTGCAGTTATAGTTACATTTATGATCAATGATCTTTTATTAGCAAACAAGCCTTCTTAGCTAGTTAGGCTATTTACAGTAATTACTCCTAGATTATATTAGGTACAAAGATCATGCTTCTTGTCATTTTTACTTTTTGGGACCAAGTGACCAAAGCGCGTGAAAGTCATTGACATCATATATGCTTTTATCTGCCGTTTGGATAACTTGTTCTGATGATCTTATATGCTTTTATGTGTGGAGGTGTAGGAAAAATTTGTGGTGCGATATCGAGGTATTAGTACCATTTCTGGAGGTACGCATCTTCTTCGTGGAAGGT
>JAULKM010142863.1:0-18094 GCA_032355605.1 Rubia tinctorum | reverse complement strand
AAAAAGAGTATAGTGTTAACTCCTAAAAATACTAAACGAATAAAAATATAATAAATCACATTTTCTAATTCATATCAATAAAGCAATCGGATCGGAATAACTTGCATTAGTTAAACATCGATCATAGGCGCAGTGATGAATTAATCCTTACGTATCCATCAGTTATATGAAAGTAGGTACGTTTAACCCTGCCAATTCTTTCTTACCTTGTCGACAATTGACCAATTATAATTAATCAATTATTTCTCTTAACAAGATGCCTCCGGAAAGTATTCACTAAACAAGATACACACCTCGATAGCATTAAGATTGAAAAGAACCTGATACAGCAATTACCAAAGTAAAAGAAAATAGTAATAGATACTTAATTGTTCCCCATCTTGCGATTACAGTTTTAGCTAGCTAGATGTTTTTTACAAGAACTCGCTAATTACTCACCCTTTCCAACGATTACGTATTGGTGGAATTAGATAACATTATCTCAATAATATTCAAGTTGATCAGCTTTAAACATATCAAGAATAAATTGAACTAAGAACAATCAAGAACACATAAAATCAACTATAAAACAATTAGGCCTCACGATTCATAAACTAATGCTTGTTATTCCATACCGATATATAAATTATCTAATCATAATAATTAAATTAAACAAAATAATAATATAATAATAATATAATTACGAACACAAGAAAACAACCAGGAAATTGGTTGCAGGCAAACAAAGAAATTGCGTGCTATGTCTGCGCACAAGCCCGGTTATGAAATCAAATAATTGTCTCGGCAGAACTTCAAAACCTAAAAACTAATGTCTGTTGTATGTGTGCGTACTCCGTTTATATACACGGTTAAAATAACCAAAACCAAACCAAATCAAATTCAAATTCATTTTCTTCTTACGGAAGAAAAAAGGAAATAAAATAATATTTATTCTAACTCTAAATAACTAATTCCTATAATTAAGGAATTTTAATTGGAAAAATAATACAATACCCTTCAATATGAGAAGTGAATATCTTTATTTTTTTCAAATCCACATCTCTTCAATAATTCACTTTTCACCTCATAATTTCAGCAATCATGCTTTTGTCTCCCTTTCTTCATCTTTGAAATAATGTCTTATAAAATAAGAACATTTTCCATTGGAGCACATAGATTTATTAAAAACCTTAACCTGAAAAATCCAGTGGGAAAAAACCGTTGGTTAAGGGGAAAAGATTACAATGTATAGTTCTCTCTCAATTCTTCACAATCCATACATTTCTGCACAAAAAACATTTGAAGTGCAAATTATATCTAAATAAAACCACAATAATCCCACAAAATATGAATACAGTATATAGCACATCACCTACAAAAAATGTAGCGTGCACCACCGTCAACCGGAGTAAACCCTCCAACTCCCTCTCAAACAATGGTGCATCACATAATTAGTGATACGCCCATCCTGAACTGGAGATAGCACCGGCATCCCAAACAAAATTAGACAAATCATGATACACACAGACCATTGTCCCCACAAGGATAATATCTAAAAGACTTACGATGTCCAAAACTACTTCTCCAAAACACTAAGTCATAAACCATAACTATGCAAACACTCTAATAACACCCATTTTATAAGCACAATCTAGAATGGGGCGAGTAACCCTCCATTATTAAAACACTCGGAAAAGATGTGTTCACACGTTTCCTAAAAACTTGCAAACTCATTATTCAGACTTAGGGAATAGAACTCCGTATTATTCTACATTTCAACATAAAGAATACGATCGCACATTTCCCATGTGGCATGTTTATCCACTGCTAAAGCCCTCTTCCTCATAATCGCAACAAGAAGTTTAAATACCAGCCCATATGAACAGCAGTCTAAGATATAACTCACATACCCACTCATATTAGGAAAGCTCTCGCTTTATAAGAACTTCACTTATCTCCAGCCTCTTCACAAAGAGAAACCACTTTTCAACCATTTTTTCTTACCAAAATGACACAAGTAGAAAAATAACCTATAGACTCTATTGGTAACAAAAACACCTGCAGCCCGTGTTGAATACAGAAAGATCGCCCACAACTTCGCACGCTTGGGAAATCACCAGACCGCCATAAAATTGAAAAATCACATGCTTTCTTAAACGTGTGGCTCCTAAAACACAAGATCTCAAGCACCATTCACTACATCCCAAAGAACCAACCAAATTACCCCAAACCCATAAAACTGGAATATTCCACAAGTATACACCAAAGAGTCACTATATATCCGCTACACCCTAGAGCCCCTAAACTAGACCAATAGAAATCTAGGATTGTGTATCCGTAACAGAAAGATCACCCATGGGTTCACGTACGCCTGGAAAAACATCATCCAGCCACACAAGTACAGAATCACCTGCCTTCTCACATGGAACCACAATCCCCATTTCCCCTAGCTTACTCACACCAATTACCAAAAACCAAATAACCAACCAAAAGTATTACTAATAAGTTAATTACACTGCCAAAAGTGCTTGTCGGGTAGAGCAAATCACGCAGGGCATCAATCTCCATATCAGTCCTACCATTCCCTTGGTTAGCCTCCTTCATTATCCACCATGCATTTCTCAAGCTCTGTTAGCAAGGGTATCGTCTTTATTTTCCCCAAATTATCCACGAGAGGGAAATGATGTCTATTGTATGTGACCTTTACACAAAAGTCTTATCTAATGCTCGTTTAGCATCATCCACGACTCCAGCATTAGTGTCGGAGTCTTGCAACCCTTTAATATCTAAGTCTAGGTTTTGGGCGTGAATACTCGCTTACGCACTGCGCCATCCCACATTCGTGATTTTGGCATACATGTCAGCAAAGAAACTATAGAAACCTATTGTTTTCAACAACTTGTTGACCAAAACACAAGGGTAGTCCGGATTAGCAGGTCGCTTCTTCCTTAGCTCTAACATATCTGCAATCAACACCTCATTTAACTTATCCTTCTGACCACATAATCTCCAAGACTCTGCCACATCTTATTAGATCTTGGTGCATGCTTCCTCGTTTCCCGCCAACTCCAACTCAGCCACTTGCTCAGGAAAAACCTTCACCAACTTATAATAACCAGCCATATGCTGGATTAGGTTATCATAGCTCCGCCAACCTGAATCATAAAAACCAATTTTACTAAACACTAGACACACAATGCCATTTAGAAAAAACACTTATCATACCTCAACTGATGATTAAAAAGGGCAGCGAGGTTCTTAGCATCCTCCATCGCCACACCAGATGGAGCAAGCACACTCCTAACCTTCAAAGACTTAACCCCCCCCCCCCAAACAGGACCAATAGTCTTCGGCATTTTGCGGGGCCAGCATTTCCCTCTTTTCTCACCCATCCCACCTAGGAGCCCCTGTACCAGAAACCTTTGTCATAGGCTGATGACCTACATTAACACTGCTTGCTTTTGCCTTGCCATGTTTATTTCCCTTCTTGCAATGGTGATGCACTAATTGAACGAACTTATCATAATGATACCCAACCCCACACACACCTATAACTGGTCAGGACACGATAATTTTTGAAAAGCGTCATCTATAAATAAAAATAATAATAAAATCATCAACAAAAACAAAACATAGCCCACAAATATAATAAAATAAAACACATAAAAATCAACTCATAAATACCAAAAATAAATGCAACAACCTCTCTTTCCCCTAAGTTTTCCTAGCTCCACGAAGTGCGCAGAAAATTTTGTCACAATCCTACTCTCCTTCTTCAATTTCCCTAATTTGTCTGATTGCCTATCTAATGGAGCAACCAAAATCCATAGAGGCATTGGCTTGTAATCCACACCTTTAATAAACATATACTTATCATTCCACATCCCACAGTTGGTGGGAAACTTCTTCACAAGATGAACCCCAAAAACACTGGGGACCAGAGTAAACCATCCTCCTCCCCTCTCTATGCTCTGTAATTGAAAAAAAAACCCAGTAAATTTATCAAATTCAAACAGCTTACCAGATTTATTAAATACTTCCATGAATCCACTTATCACAGCCTCACCCCTCGAATGAAACTGGACCAAATTAACTCGGTAATCCTACAACACACCCAACATTGGATCCGAGATAGGTAGAGTTAATCCGTAAAGCAAATGATGCTCATACACGCCAAAATTCCAAGCAGGTGGGTTCCAAATCCTCTCGCTAGTGAGAAGAATCTTAATTTTGCATCCATTCAAAAATGGATGATGTTTTTTAAATCTACTAAACCATTCTTAGTCAAAATACTATCTCAATTATCAACATCCCGACTTTACCCTTCTCCAAACACTTCATCTTCTTCGACATTCACCTCATGCCTCATATGCACATTACTAGGTATCACCCTACTAACACCTAAATTAGGAAGGGTAGTAGAGGACGACTCAAACTGTACAACCACCATATTTGAAAAATAGAGAACAGTTCAAGAAATGTATACTTCAACTAAGTACAACTTTAGTGAACGACCACCAACTATTTTCTTATACTTCAGCAAAACAGAGGAAACAAGGTATGTCCTCCTAACACATTTAATTATATATAGACATGTTGTAAAGCCTAAAGTTATAATGCTACCTATTCAATAACGTGTTGCTGGAATATTATGAACGAAGCCTTCTGAGGCTGCTTTATGACATATTTGATTTATTATGGTAGGACAGAGAGCAAAGGTAAGAAAATGTTGCTAAGTAACGGGCACAGGTTCAAGCAATCAGTGCCTATTTACAAAGAACTGATGCTAATGAGTATTCACACAAATTACCCTTTTTAGTTTTGTCCTTTTGCACTTAGGTCCTTCCTAGATTGTGGCAATGTCGAAAGACAAAATTGGAGATACACATATTCAATTCACCCTGACACGGCCATGACTTGCCGATTTGGATCTAAACGGGTCAAAGGAAGGACCATAAAATAGAACAATGAGTATTTTCCTAAACTTTTGAGGATTTTACTCTGGCACCAAACTTTCCAGAATGTACCCTATACTTCAAATTCGGTACCGGGCGGAAGGAAACTTTTAAGATTAGAATATAATGAATATGGTCAAGGAGGAACGCACGAGGAGGTAGTGTATGATCATTTTTATTGATGTTTCATGAAGGCCTTTTTGATGAACATTAAGGGAACGGTAATTTCCACCATGTAGAATAACACTAATTTGCAGAATCTTCTTTTTTATGAAATTAAATGCAAGGTGCAGTAGTTATAAGTTTATGACCCGATTAATGCAACTCAAAAATTTTATCTTGATTTCTTCTAATTTTCAATTTAAATCTTGGTCTTTCTATAACTTATGGAAAGACGGTATTTCAAGAGACGAACTGATTTTTTTTTTAACTATTACCAATTACATATTGATATGTACTAAAATATGCCATTTCTAAATATTAGTTAACCAAAATAAAATAAATTCGTATAAATAGGCAAAGTCTTGGGAAAATCCACCTTTCCATGGCATATGGAAAGACGGGTTGAATTAGAATTATAGAAAGGTAAAAGGTTTTAGTTGTTATATTAAAATTTATTATGCAATGTGTAGTAGTTATAAGTTTATGAATCGGTTAATGCAAGTCAAAAATTTTATCTTGATTTCTTCTAATTTGCAATTTAAACGTTGGTCTTTTCATAACTTATGAAAACACCTCCGTTTTCAAGAGACGGACTCTAAGAAAAATTGCAAATAAAATTTAGCTAAATAACAATTGAGTGTTAGCCACCACTAAGGAAGGAGATGAAGAAGATGAATATGTTGATATGCTTGATTTATATGAAAACGAGGAAGAACAGGTATATGAAGAGATCATCATAAATGATCATGGTGAACAAGGTCCTGAAACATAAGGTAACTATGTGACATTGAGAGCTTTGAACTCTCAAGTGGCCGAAACCCAGGTACAAAGGATTTAATATTTTCCATACTCATTGCCTTGTGAAAGATAATAATTGGTTACTGATTATTGATGGAGGATCTTGTGCTAATACTGTTTCCAATCTTCTTGTTAAATCATTGTCTTTGCCTATTACTGCTCATCCATCACCTTATAAAATTATTTGGTTAGATGGTAGTAGAGATATTAGGGTTTATAAACAATTCATGATTAACTTTAAGATCGAAAATATCATGATTCTATCTTATGTGATGTTATACCTATGAAAGCTAGTCATATTTTGTTAGTAAGACCATGGCAGTTTGATCATAAATCTATGCATGATGGTTACACTAACAAAATAACTGTGATTAAGGATAGAACCAGGTATACTTTGAATTCATTATCACCAGTGGAAGTCATTGAGGCTCAGAGGCGTATGAAAATAAACAAAGAAAAGTTTGCATCTGGTTAGAAGGGGACGATCGAAACCCTACTCATGGTTTAGAAAATCATGGCCAAAAGGTGATTAAAAGGAGCCAAAATCCTAATAATTAAAAAAAAACCCGGGGAGGGCCAAACCAGGTAAGTCAAGTAAGATTTTGAATGATTATGAAAAGTCGCGAAAGGTTTTATCTTCACTTCTTGGTCCTTTGCATCGATTTACATGATGAAACGTGACTTGCCAATTGAATTTGGAAAATCATTTTATGCATATATTAGGGACATGAATCGTGCTTTTTCTAATCATTCACATGTTTTGATTTTACATTTCAAAAAGAGCTAATCAGGATATACTTGTGCATGTGCCTCCACGATTTGCTGAGATGTGCAGGAATTTGAGGATGTCTTTCTAGAAGCCTTGCCATATGGTTTACCATCTTTGCAAGGCATTGAACATCAGATTGACTTGATTTTGGATTCGGTTAATCCACCATCTTACAAAGCAAACTCCGAGGAGACAAAGGAACTACAACGACAAGTCGAGGAATTACTTCAAAAAGGTTATGTGCGTAAATCTTTAAGTACTTGTGTTGTGCCTGTCATTTTAGTTCTAAGAAAGATAAAACTTGGAAAATGTGCGTAGACTGTCGTGCTATTAACAAGATAACCATTAAATATCGCCATCCTATCCCTGTGTTAGATGACATGCTTGAAGATTTTCATGGATCTGTGATATATACTAAGATTGATTCGACTCAGAGTTATCATCGGATTTTCATAAATGAAGGGGATGAATGGAAAACTGCATTTAAAACTAAGTTCGGGTTATATGAATGGGTTGTTATGCCTTTCGGATTAACCAATGCACCTAGTACTTTTTTGCGGTTGATGAATCGTGTTTGGAGAAAGTTTATTGGTCGATTTATTGTGGTTTATTTTGATAATATCTTGATCTATTCTAAATTGACTGATGATCATATTGAGCATGTTAAAATGGTTCTTGTTGCACTCCGTGAATCTTGTTTGTATGCGAACATCAAGAAGTGTACTTTTTGCACTTTCAAGGTGGTGTTTCTCGGTTTTGTGGTCTCTAAGGAGGACATAAAAGTTGACGAAACCAAAATTGAGGCCATTAAAACCTGGCTGAGACCTACCAATGCCATTTAGGTACGTTCTTTTCATAGTTTAGCTAGTTTTTTTATAGAAAGTTTGTGCGTGATTTTTCATCTATTGTTGCACCTTTAAATGAACTAGTTAAAACGGATGTGAAATTTGTTTGGGGGTAATGATCAAGAGAATACATTTAATGAATTGAAAGTATGGTTATGTAATGCTCCTGTTCTTGCTTTACCTTATTTTAATGGTACTTTTGAGATTCATTGTGATGCTTCTGGTGTTGTTATTGGTGCTGTTTTGATGCAAGAGAATCGACCTATAGCTTACTTCAGTAAAAATCTAAATGATGGTGCTCTAAATTATCATGTGTATGATAAAGATTTCTATGCAATTGTGCATGCATTAGAGACTTGGAAACATTATTTATTGCATAAAGAATTCGTTATTCATAGTGATTATGAGTCGTTGAAATATTTTGAAGAGTCAGATGAAGTTGAATAAGCATCATGCCAAATGGTCTAGTTTCATTGAATCTTTTCCTTATGTGTTACGATACAAGAAGGGTAAAAAAAATGTTGTTGCTGATGCTTTGAATCGTAGACATGTTTTACTCACACGATTGGAATGTGTCCTTTTAGGGTTTTCTTTCATACAAGATTTATATGCTAATGAACCTGATTTTTCATATGTCTATGCTGCTTGTAAACATGGTGCGCATGAAATATTTTTTTGGAATGCTGGGTTTTTTATTTCGTGACAATAAGTTTTGTGTTCCTCAATGTTCTATGCATGAATTACTTATTAGAGAAGATCATTCAGGTAGTTTAATGACACATTTTGGTGCATTAAAAACTTATAATTTGCTGCGGGAACACATCTTCTGGCAAAAATGGCAAAGTTTGTTGGTAGCATTTGTAGGACTTGTACTGATTACTTGAAGGCGAAGTCAAATACTAAGCCTCAAGGTTTTTATACTCCTTTACCTGTCCCTACACATCTTTGGGTTGATATTTCTATGGATTTTGTTCTCGGATTACCACGATCCCAATCAGGTAATGATACTATCTTTGTGGTTGTTGATCGATTTTCAAAGATGCACATTATATTCCATGTAGGAAGACAAATGACGCAAAACATGTCGCAGATTTATTTTTAAAGGAAGTAGTCCAATTACATGGGATTCCTGTGTCCATAGTATCAAACAAAGATGTCAAATTTTTGTCCTACTTTTGGAATACCTTGTGGCGTAAGTTAGGAATGAAATTCCCATTTTTTACTGCAAGCCATCCGCAAACTGATGGACAGACAGAGGTCACCAACCGCACATTAGGGGCTTTTCTGCGTGCCCTAGTTTAGAATAAAATTGAAGAATTGGGAAGCGTGCATTCTAATTGCAGAGTTTGTTTATAATCGCATTGTTCATTATACTACTTCATTACCTCCATTTGTGATTGTTTATGGATTTTTACCAAATACACCTCTTGATTTAATTCATTTGAATTTTAAACAGGTGCGAAATTTGAATGGAGAAAAGAAGGTTGATTTTGTGAAGCGATTACATGAGAAGGTGCGATTGAAGATTGAAAGGACAAATGCTCAAAATGCTAATAGAGCCAACCATGGCCGCCGATTTATACAATTCAAGAAGGGTGACTGGGTTTGGTTGCATTTGCGGAAGGAGAGGTTTCCAAATGCTCGGAAATCTAAACTAAGTCTGCGTGGTGATGGTCCTTTTAAAGTGTTGACGTGTGTGAATGATAATGCTTACAAGATTGATCTACTAGGAGATTATGGTGTTAGTAGTACCTTCAATATTGCTGATTTATCTCCATTTACCTTTGAAGACGATTCAGTTTTGAGGGCGAAACCTTTCGACCACGAAGGAAATGATGGAGATGTCAAGACGACTACCACCATAAATGAAGACATTCCACGACTTGATCAAACACTCAAGGGTTACATTCGGGATCCTCTAGGTGATATGGCTGGAGCGATGACAAGGTCAAGAATGAAGCTTAGAGATGTGGCATTGAAATCTTTGATTGATCAACTTCATGATGACGAACTCAAGACTAAATCGGTTAGGGCTTGGATTAATTATTCAAGTTTGTCGATTAATTGAAGACATCGGAAGAACATTATACTCTTATTTCCCGCCGGGTTTTTAATGAGGTAATGTGATCTTTGTAAACTATTGTAATATTATTTTATTTTATTCCATAGCTCGGCCATGTGGCTTTTTGAAGAGTTATTTTCGGAAATTTAGCCCAGTATTTTTAACCCAATACATTAGGGTTCTGAAAATATTAAGTTTTATTCTGATTAGACTTAGATTTGGTAAGATTAGATAAGGTAATATTTTTCAAAGTTATTTGAGAAGAATTCGAGTAGATTACATTTATTTTTAGGAGTTCTAGTTAGATATGGTTTTATCTTCTTAAAACAGCCATAAGTCGATTCAGTTTCCATTTGTGATTAAGGTTTTGGGCCGAGATTTACCCTATAAATAATAGAAGGGTAGGCCGAGCTTGTTCCTCACCATTTTATACACATTATATTCAGATTTTTAGATATTATCAATTGCTTGCGAGATTTCTTTCTTATTGCTTAATCATGCGGGTTAATTAAGTATCAATACAATCAATTTGTGAATTAATAAGCGAGCTAGTCAGCTTCACTTATCTAGAGATATTCAAGATTTTGAGAGCTAGTTTTGATCAGTTTGTGCTACTTTACTTGGGTTTACGAGATCCCTCGTTTAGTAAAAGATCTGAAATTCCGCCATTTAGAGTTTTCGCAAGGAGATTCATATCATGAACTAATGTTACATTATAAAAAATTAAAATAAGAGAATCGCAAACTAAAAAAAACACATGGCTATAAAATTGATAGTGTTGAAACTAAATAGCTTAATAATCAAACTAAAGTGTTAAATAATCAAACAAGTCACAACCATAACTTATAACATAAAACTCCAACCTATTCAGTGAACTAAGAAAAACGATACATGAAATATAATCAGAGAAATTTAAACACCAAAAATAGAATTGGTAGAAAAACTGTTAAACTTTAATAACAAACTAAACCATAAAACAATCGAACTACACAGATAAACTTTAGCACCGAGTTAGTACAAAAATCATCATAAAAAACTGCAAGTTTTAATCCAGTTACGATGAAACAAATTCAACAATCAGGATTACACAAAAACTAAATCATTCATCATTCAAATACTACAAACCAAACATTCAAATTACACCACAAACACAAACTACTTTTTTGATTTCAATAAACTATTGCAAACAACTTCATCCCCATTTTTGGGGGTTGCACAACTGCTGAAACTCCTAAATTCATCTTCATTCAACAAGTTAGAACTCGGAAGATTTTTTCTGTGGTCTCCTCCCCAAATTATTGACATTCACATCATCATAAGCATCCGACTGAATTTGGGTTTGTTTATTAACACCTTCACTTGGTTGTGATTTGTGCGATCCCTCGGCCATATCATTTTGAACCTTCCCCAACATCTCATGCATATCACGAGTTACAACTTGGTCGCATTATTCTCATTTTCGACAACTGTACAACATAAGAAAGAAACACATGAAATAACTAAGATAATTATAACCAAAAATATTATACTTACCAGTTTCAACTACAACAGCTTCTTTTTCAGTCTCTACTCCATATACACAACTAATGAGTTAAATGCCCAAACAAACTATGTATATAAATAAAATACAATAATAAAATTAAAAAGAACATTTTCCAAATGTTGTATTATTCACAACATATATGTATAACATAACAAAATAACATAAAAATAAATAAACTAATATTGTAAACCGTCAAATTAACAGTATAAAGACTTAATCTAACTAGTTTCTTGAATATTTGATAAAGTTGAAGGATTATTGATCACGTTTTCATCCACAACTACAAGATACAAAGAAAATAATGAGTTTAATGCCTGAACTAACAGGCTATAAATAAAAATAAACCATAATAACAAAATTAACCTGAAATATACATATATTAAACATATCAACACATCAACTAATGACATAAATAGTGAAACTAACTACATAAAAATGATAATAAAGTATAAAACATTAATCTAACATGATTTTTTTAAAAAAAATTGTTGAAATTGGGGGATTATTAATCACAACCCCATCCTCATCCACAGTAACATGATAAAACCAAATGAGATTAAAAAAATAATAATTCAATAAAAATAAAAAACAAACCACAAATCATAAAATTTTACCAATCCTATCTTTATTAACATTCACATCATCTCCAACTACAGTAATATATATATATATATATATACACACACACATACATACAAGGGCTAACAGATCATGCATAAAAAGTAAAGACAAAGTTAATATGTTAACCATATACATACCATTTGTTGTAGTCGATTTTGATGGTAATCGACTAGATTTTTCAAATGAACAACGTCATCTACATTTAAAAGTAATAACATAATCACATGAATAATTAATTCAAATAACAAAAGTAAACAGATAATATGACTGTCTGCATACATAATGAGAAACAATAAAAGATAGAAAGATTCAGATTAACAAACCACAAAAATAACTAAACTGAGTAGATTAACTCAAATGAGAAAGCACATCCTTCTTGTCTTTTTAGCAGATAGGAGGATTCTTGACGAATGATTCCTACATGAAAATGAATCATAAATGTAAATTAATTTACGAGTCCTTCCTCTTAGTTTAACAATACACACATGGAAATATACAAAGCTGATCTAAATGTTACAATAAATGGAAATTAAATTTTTTTTTAACTAGGGAGGCAAAGGAAAAAAATTACATGGAATGAATTAGATTAGGAATTCGCATAATAAATAAATCACTCACATCTTTTCTATATATGGCTCCCTGACATAAGAGCAGAGTTGGACGGAGATCAAAATCATTCCTGTCATTTACAAAACTTCTAACAATCTATTTATAAATACTACTAAATCAGAAAGTTTTTGGTAATGTGTCACTCCCACACTAAACTAAATTAGCTTGCCACGTCATTTTCATTAAAAAGAAAATTAAAAAACACCTCTACGTAATTAATGTAACAATTTACAATGCTATCAGTATTGAATGTTAAGAGAGTTTCAATTACTACTATATATATCTCTTCCTTCATTAATTTCTATGTATCCCTTCCTTATTTTATTTATTTCATGTATATCTAACACCTTTTCAAATCAATCTTATCGATTTTTTTTGCAAATTATGTTTCTATATTTTCTGTTATTATAAAAGATAACCAGAAATCATTCGCTAAAAATGAATGTATTTGTAAACAAATTTTCGTCTATTTCCTTATTCAGATTTGTAATTCAATTTTTTTAAAAAAATTACTAAAATTAATTTTAAAACTTCCTTATATCAAGAGTCATTAAAAATCAACATGCGCTTTTAGTTTAATGGTCAACTATATCTTCATCTATAGTATATATCAAAAGCGGCCATTGATGACACATGTCATTTATACAAAATTCCACATCAACTTGAAAAAAATTTAATTGATAATGTAATATGTTTTAAAGTTAATTGCCAATTTTCAATACAGACCTTTTCTCGCAAGATTTTCAATACTTTAAAATTTTTCAATTAATGATTAATTAAGCCTACCCTATTTATGAGGATGAACATTTTTGTGATTGTTCTATATTATCATTCTCCATTTGTTATAGAAATTATTTCATAGTACATATTTTACAATATTTATTTTAAAATTTGATACACTTTTCATTTTGGTTTATATTCTTAAAATTATTAAACTTCCTTTCATGATAATAAGTGAATCCTTTTCATCTACTAATTCTTTTTTACTCCCGCATTCAATTTTTTCCACGCAATTTCATTTGCCTACAAAAATATCTAAAATTACTATGTTAACATATAGAATAATAGATGGTGTAAATTATTTTTATTTATATAAGTGTTTATAATATATTTTAATTTGGATAAAAAATTAGTATAATATTTTATATAAATATTAAATATATAGTATGAAAAGATTTTATTTGTAAATTATTTCAATTGTTCGTTTATCTATGTAAATTTTATTTACTTTGGTATGAATTTATTTAATTTTTGTTAATTAATTTTTTGAAATGGTATATTTTAGTACATATCAATATAAATATATTATATTATATTTTAATTTAATCATTAAATTAGATTACATAAATGTTAACTATATGTATAATTAATAGTTATAAAATATTGACATTTTAATACCATTCAATTTTTAACAATTTATCTATAATTATGAATTTATAATTTTTTGGATAAAAAATTTAAAGTTCATACTTTATATATTTATAAAGCAATCAATTATTTTTGAATTACTGACTGTATCCCAAATTTATTTATTTTTTATCTAACGTACATACAATCTTTTTATCATTATAAATGAGTCATTCCTTATATTCGACTTTGATTCCACCACTGGTACTACCAGAAATGTCCAACCTCATGTAGGTTTTGTCTGAAAATGATGTATGAAGTACAATATTCATTGACCACGAAAGTGTTTGTTTTGTCTTCGCTAGAATGTATATTAATAAAAAAATGATCTTCCCTATAATGTCTTTTTTGGTTGGAAATGATTTATAGACCATGGTAGTGCAAATAGCACAATGTTATAAATTAATCACAATATATTAAAAAATATTGGAAGAAGAAGAAAATGGACATTTATAACTCAATTGCACAGAGTTTAATTAGTAAACATTATCATGTAATTTAAATATTTATTTTTTATTTAAAAAATTATATGATAATAATAAACATATATTTACCAAACATTTAATGGAACGATATTACAATCAAATTTTCAAAATTTTAATCATTTTTCATATTCTTTGAAATCCATATGGATAAAATTTTGATAAACGTAATGTTATTTTGTTAAAGTGATGTTTATTAATATTTCATCAAATAACTAAATTACATTAAAAACTATTTTTATTTTTATATAATATCAAATTCACATACGTGCAAAGCACGAGTATCATCCAGTACTATATACTATAAGAGGAACTTCTTGATTAAGTGGCACCTCCACATTTAATCACATTAACTTTCACAAATTTTTAACAAATGACACTTCCAAAGGTTGACACATTACCTAGCCTTATTTAATTGATTTCCAATACTTTGAAAATTGATTATGTCTTTATTATTCTCCTAAACTGAAAACATCTCCTCTTCTTCTTCTTTAACCTACCTTCCATCTTCCTCTCTCTCCTCCTTTGCTTATTCCATATAAAATTATTTATATATTATTTATTTTTGATAGTATTTCTATAAAAAATTATCTTCCATCTTTACAAAAATATATATATATATTATTTTCATATAAATATAAAAATTTAACTAATTATCAATTAATATGAAATTAAATTAAAATTTTCTTATAATTTATAAATATAATATAATAAAATATTGATAATTATAGAATATAACAACTCATTACTTAATTAAATTATAAATTACTTTATATTTTAAATTTTCATTCATAATCGTGCATCGACACGGGTGTTGTCTAGTGTGTTTATAAGTTAGCAATGACATCTTTATCCACATTTGCACAGTTGGGGGGTACCTTCTGAAATTCGAAAGAACAAACATTGCAGGCCAAAGCTAATACCTGGCATCCATGAGGCTATTAGGACGTGACCAATGACTGAATGATCCATTCTACCAGACCTTTTCCACTCTTCCTGGGATGTAACAAAACTAACCAATTTCTGCATAAAATATGACATTTCAAATGAACACAAAAAAAAAGGACATCATAAACAATCACAAAAACAAGAGACAGAAATGAGAGCGCAGTACCAAAATTGGCATGAATTGAGACGAACCTGACATAGGCAAGTAGGAACAGTGCAGAAATGATACTGATGCACTAACAAAAACCTGATTCAAGCAGAAATTGAAAATCGAACACAATATAAATAAACAGATTCATGAATAAGACAGAAACATAGCGAAACGATACGAACCGCAAAATTAATGATTAAAAAGGAATGGAGCGGTTTTGAATCGAAGAAAACGGATGCGATTTAGAGAGGTTTTTGGCGATTTTGGAAGAAGAAGACGAACAAATTGAGAAACTAAACATGAAACTAACAAAAAAAAAAATTGTAGGTTAAGAGATTAATTATGTTAATGTAATGGTCCAATAGTATTTTAACAGGTGGCAAATAATTTAAGGAAAAAATGAAAAAGAAATTAGAAATAAAAAACTACCTTTAACTTCTAAGTCCATATACACTTGTTATGATATTATTGGAGCATCACCCCCACATACTTAATCCCTTAACATACAAAATTTTCTGCTGAAACTAAATATGTATATTAAATATTATTGCAGTTAAGTCCCTCTAACTAATAAAATTTTAAAAGAAACCCTGATCTCATCATAAAATTGGGTGAAACGTTCTCACCCAACTCTTTGTATTCCACCAAACATATACACCTAACTATCACTCAAGTTAATGTACATCTTCTGTAATATATTAAAATGTTTAATAAAAATATATGTTTATTGTGAATTCGTATTATGGTACATCGTTAAAACTACATGTATTCCAGTAGTTTACAATTTAATATTATTTTACTGACTTAGTTTGTAAATTCTAATCTTATTCTTATTAATGTTAAAAAGGAAAAAGAATAGGACAGGGAGTAGCAAGAGGAAAGCAGCATGATTTGAAATGCGACGTTGTCTAAGATTCTCGTCCTCGTCTAATTACAGCATACTCCCTCCATCCCAATCTAAATTACTTATTTGTTTTTCACGATCTTCAATGAGCATGTTTAACCGTAAATATATTTAGTTAATTATAATAATACCCTATAAAAATTTAATGTTTAGAAAATAAATGTTAAGACAAATATAACAATATCTCACATGATATATTTATTATTTATATATTAATTTATATTTATGGTCAAAGTTTACAAAGTTTGACTTTTAAAAAGTAAATAAGCAATTTAGAGTGGGACGCAGGGAGTATATTAGAATGTTGTAAATTCAATTTACATTTATTTTTAAATTGAAGTCCATATAGCTCAACCCACACTGAAACTATTAGCGAATCAGCATTGGGATCGAAATGTGTAGTCCACTTCGTAATATGAATAGAATAGGCTCTGAAGTTCCCTATTTTGTTAATCCAACAGTAGTAATCTTATGGTTGATTGAAATGAATTAGCACTTGCCTATTATCTAACAGATTGATATCGATTTGGCCTTTGAATCCAGCAGTTTGAAAGTCCATCCTTAGCTTTTCCATATGTGGCCTACTCCAAGAAAACTTTCCAACTAATGTCCAACGAAGAGGTGCTTCAAGTCAATCGCATTCGGCATCGGAAAACTTCATACCAAGTTCATCAAAGTGATCTATTTTGGGTTTTGGATTGAATGAGGCTCCAGTTGGTTTAGAAAGGGCATCAGTGAGAGTACGATTCAACATTTGGGCATACGGGAAAGGAGGGTTTATGTCTAGCTCCGCCATCACGACGGCGCCGATAAAAAAATGGTATAAAATTTAGGATTAGGCTCGAATGTTCCGAGAAAAGGGAGGAAGAAAAATTGCCTCAGAGGAATCCTAGAATGAAAAAGTAATAATAATAATAATAATCCTTAGGCATTGCTATATACATTATTATTTATTTATTTATTTTTAACTCTATTGTGATATAATTTGTTTGTTTCTAATATATTTATTATATAAAATCATATAAAGCTATTTGTGTTGTAATAGCTCAAATTCATCACAAATCCAGCACTCCATGGCATCTATATTCACTGTATTGTAATATAAATGAAGTTTAAATAATATTTGGGGCAAGTTTGAAATTCACTAAGAGGGAAGGTAATCTTGCTGCTGACATTTTATCTAAGGAATCTCATCACCGGAATAACAAGGATCTATCATGGCACAATTTGAAGAAAGAAAGAGCTTAAGGAATCATTCTCATGGATAAAAAATATATTCCTAACCTTAGAATTAAGACTCCATGATATCATGGCAATGACACACAGCAGACATTTCATACCTCTCTATGAAGGATATTACACACTATTCTGTTCATTTCTGTTCATCTTACTAGCTGAAATTTCAATTCTTTTATGCTCATCTTGCTAGATGAAGTTTGAATTCCAAATTCTTAAGAAACCTCTTACTGAATCCTTCTGATGATTGCATTCCCCTTCACAAGATGCGAGGGGATGCTTCACACTCCTTTTGACATGCGGGAGAAACCCTTATAGTAGATGGTGCTGTTGCAGTTTGATCAATGGTTCATCACATCTGCTACCCCCTGTTTTGGTTACCGTTCATGCTTTTGCTGCTTGCCTTCGGTAGACGATGCAACTACTACTTTTGTACATGGTGACTTTGCTTTTGTTACTTCTTTCCTTCACCTGCTACTGCTTTTGATCCTGTAGCTGCTGCTATCCACAAAATGAGGTACACTAGATGAACGTTATTTGAACTTCTGGGAGGTCGTCGCCGTACCTCTCAAAGATACTATTTTTAAGCCCTATATGCTCACTAAATACAACTAAGTAGATAG
>JAULKM010142854.1:6404-18094 GCA_032355605.1 Rubia tinctorum | reverse complement strand
GTAGTCTTCTCTTCTTCCTTTCTCCGGGTCTTCAAAAGTTTTCATAGTCTTCAAAATGGAGTCTTCAAGGTCTTCAAATCTTCAACAATTACCTCGTCTCACGAAATTTTTATTACAAGTGATGAAAGCGATAAAGTCGCTCTCAATTCTAATAATAGGAATTTAAGGTAAAATAGAGTATCCAAAGCATAAAAGTCTCCCAAAATGAGTATAAAAGAACCCAAAATAACTATATAAAATGGACACATCACATGAGAACAACTAGTGTCTAAATTTAATTAATGGTTTAAAATATATGCACAATTTTTTCCAATCAAAACTGATGAAATTTGATCAAATATTTGAATACAAATATAATAATAATTTTATCGTATATATGACATATTTTTCGATTAGTCGTAACATGTAGTTTCTAATTATAAATTTTATGAGCTGTTACTGTCCATAACTACACATATTTACAGTGAAACATGTTTATTGGACACAGTGCGAAGGATTTAGTGCATGTTTGGCTGAAACAGGGGGAGTAGTAAACAAAAAATATCGTTTCTTTTCTATGACAATAAAGTTAATCATAACCTAACCTAAAAACATAACATCTTCAGAATTATGGAAGGACCCAATTCGGTTGAGCCTTCTTACGCCTCTAGTTGAAGCTGCAAAATTTATTCAGTGATGGAACCAAAAAATGTATTGATGGAAAATTATTCTTTCAAACTTAATTAATTTTGAAATTTGATTTTACCTAAGTAGCTTATTTATTAAATTTGTGTTCCAACATAATCTATCTAACCAAACAAGTTATAAAATAAACAAAGAACACACAAGACTTAGTTATGCAATTAGGTGAAATCCACCTACATCTGCGAGGCCTGACCCAGTTCAGAATGAATCCACTAATCAGAAAGATACAATACAAAGTACACCATACAATTATACATATGTTATCTAATTATAACATGTGAATTATGCAATCTCCCCTTGCTACAAATCCGCCTTGATCAGACTCTCTATGACTTCGAAAATCGTCGATGCTGGATTTCCTACTCCCAAGTAATTAAGGTATAAGATTATGAACTTGATCCACAAGTTATAGTATGTTGAAAAATATGTATGCTGTCTCTCGCAATACTCTCGAAAAAGATAGAAAATCAAAGTGTAGATTTTCCTAATTAAATTCGTGAGTTATGCAGCGGTGATGTCTTCCATAAATAGTCCACTAAACATATCAGAGTTCTCCATCTTTATCTCCACAATATTGCAAAAACTCCAATTTAACATAGTTCAATATCTCCAAAATATTCTGTAATCGGTTAAAATCATTTAGGTTTCAGCTTTCCGTATTTTCTAATATGGAAAATTTTTCTTTTCCAATTAGCTGTCAAATGTCAACTACATAATAAATGCAATTCACGTGACTTTACAAATTTAAACCAAACAATGAAGGGATTGAATCTACGTGCCCTAGAACCACGATTATGTTGCAGATGAATTTGCCATCTTGAATAAAACAATTGTATGACATTGATAAGTTTGATTACCAATTTTTTAGTTGTATTTTGCCTTTTAGGTCTTTCCTTTGTCATTTTTTTGCCCAAGGAAACCGTTATATGCATTGATAAGTAGAAGGCTTAATTACCCATCTCATGAACGCACTTGCATGTATCCTCACTATTGTAACTTAGATTAATTAAGTTCTCCTCTTCTCATCCTTAATTAATTAATCACTTATTTTACTTTTTTTCTATGTTTTGCTTTTGACCAAACTTTCTTTTTAACTAAACTTATTATCCGACTAGTTTTTTTACCAGATGTGCAAGAAACATGCACATAGACATTACTAATAAACAGAATGTGTACGATAAAAGAATGAGACCAACTATATTGTTCTATACTTCCTCTGTCCCACAATAAACTTCTTATTTTCCTTTTTAGTTTGTCCCCCGGTAAATTTTTTTGGTAAGAAAAATTCACCTCAAATACCTTCATACTTTGTGCAACATGAGCTGAAATCTATGTGATTCTCCCAAAAATTCTAATTTAGACCAAACTCATGGAAAAAATAAGTCACATAAACTGCATAAATATTTCAGTCATATACAATTCAAAATTTCAAACAGGGTCGTGGATTTATTCAAATTTGACAAAAGAAACAAATAAATATATACTGAAAAATAATGCACATGGAGCAGAAGACGTCTCGACCAGTCACGGGAGCTCCGATGATGGTGTTGAAAGCTACACGCAGCTGCCCTTCTCTAGTCTCCTTGGCGTTGGTCGAGACCACCACCTCCACCTTATCGCGGATGGAAAACAGGTCCATTTATAAAGAAGGTTGCAGAGGGCGGTGACAGTTTATAAAGAAAGTTGTAGATGGCGGAGATTTATACGTAGTCTTTTTTTAACTTGTTTCTCCGGTTACTTCTTTTTACCGAGAGAATTTTATTTTTTTACCACAAAAATAACTGCTTTTGAAGAGTGAAATGATAGTAATAGAACTAGGACTTTTGGTGCTATTAATCTGATTCATAATTGTATTTTGTGAGTTTGGTTTAGCATTAAATAATATTTTAACTTCCTTCAATTTATTCAAATTTGATGAAAGAAACAAATAAATATATACTAAAAAATCCTTGATGAAATTCTTGATGAAACCATATGATGGGTCAATTTTATTCTTTTAATTAATTTTAAGAAAAAAAAGAGTATGCATAATGCATGTTCGACATTGTCCTAATTACACTAACACGTTATATGTGTACATATGTAATAAATAAAGAACATATTTTAATTCATGGATTATTAAAAGAATTCTCTAGTAATTAAATTGCATATTTATCATGCAAAAATAATTATGTGGGTGCTCAATAGTTGCACAAGATATGTTGTGCGGAATACTTGATAAAGAACAAGCAAATAAAATAAAGCGAAAGACAAAACACCGAAAATTTACGTGGTTCACCAATTGGCTACATCCACGGCCGACCAAGATCGGATTCCACTAGAGAGAAAAGGCTAAAATTACATATTTCCTATTCTCTACCAATCTTATCTCTTAGGGTTACAATAAAAGGACGAGGCACTATATATATATCCCTCTCCACCTTAAACCATAACGGCTTTGAGCCCAAAAACATTTTGGCCCAAACCGGAACAGAAGACAGAATGCCAATAAACACCGCAAACATAGGACATGCTATACCATCGGGCTGGGGGCGTCTCCGCTCCCCTGGACACCCAGGTCAGAGACCACTCCGCGCCCCTGGATCCCCAAATCGCTGACCACATTGAGACCCCCCGTACTAATCTGTCGAAGCGGCTTATACGAATTCAATGCATACCAACAAATCTCCACCTTTACTGGAATCCTCAAAGTATAAAACTCCAAACGCACCATTACAGTGCTAGATGAGCATACTTCTCCCTCTACTCTCGAGACTGCCCCACCGGGAAAGTAATGATCTCTGATGTTAAGCAAGTCCAAACAGTGTTGAAACTTTCTATGTGGAACAGGCTTGGTGAACATATCGGCATGATTATCAGCAGTTCCCACTTTCTTCACCCTGATTCTCCTCTTACTCCAGAGGAAATGATATATGACATCACTGTGCTTGGTCCTCTCATGATAGAACTGATACTTGGATAAGAATATAGCACTCGGGCTATTACAATACACAGTAGCCTGATCGTGGTGTAGACCAAGGTCACTGACTAGCCCCTTCAGCCATATACCTTCTTTCGCAACCTCCGTCAGAGCCATGTACTCTGCTTCTGTAGTAGAAAAAGTCACTGTAGGTTGCAAAGTCGCCTTCCAGCTAATAACAGAATCACCCAAGGTAAAGACATAGCCGGTCATAGATCTCCTCGTGTCAACATTCCCAGCAATCATGATCCTGTATAATTTCTGATCAACTGAGACACATTTCTCATCCTCCAAAAAATTTTATTTGGTTGCCATCGGAGTTCAAATAGATCGGGCACTACTGAATCCGAACCTCTTCACCAAATTCAATGTATACTTGCTTTGATTTATGAATAACCCATTATTTTCTTGTTAAACCTGAAGTCCTAGAAAATAAGTGAGTTCTCCAACCATACTCATCTCAAATTCGACCTGCATAAGTGACACGGAATCTTGCACCATAGATGATGAAGTAGAACTGAACACAATATCATCCACATAAATTTGAGCAATAAAAAACTTTGTGGACTTATTAAGCACTCCCCCTTGACGATAACCTTTCTTAAGTAGAAAGTTTGTCAGTCGCTCATACCATGCCCTTGGTGCTTGCTTCAGACCATACAACGTCTTCTTAAGTCTATACACATGAAGTGGATAATGAGGATCTTCAAACCCTTTGGGTTGTTCCACATAAACCTCCTCATTCACCACTCCATTCAAAAAAGCACTCTTCACGTCCATCTGATTTAAAGTAAAGTTCATAGTACAAGCAATACCAAGTAAGATGCGAATAGATATTAACCTGACAACTGGTGCAAAGGTTTCATCAAAATCTACTCCTTCAACCTGAGTATATCCTTGCACCACCAATATCGCTTTATTACGAGTAATCTGTCCATATGCATCTGACTTGTTCTTGAAAATCCACTTTGTACCAATAACATTTACCCCTGTTGGACGAGGAGTGAGATACCATACATCATTGTGTTCAAACTGCTCGAGCTCTTCTTACATTGCCGCAATCCAATATTCATCAAGTAGTGCTTCCTTGTAGTTCTTTGGCTTAATCAGTGAGATGAAACATTCTAGCCCTGCTCATTCTCTGTAGTTAACACTAGGAATCGACCGGGTTCTTCTTGAGATAGGTTCTGGTACCTCCCGTGTTGGAACATGCGGACTTGGTGTGGGGGAGGATGTTCCAACATACTCTTCGTTATCAGGTTCCGGCTAGTCAGATGTTCCAACATAGTCCGTCTGCTCAGGTGAAATCTCCTATGTTGGAACATGTTCCACATTTGGTTCATCTCCGTTCCATTCAAACTCTGTTTGTCATCAGAATCATCCACAACTATATTTATAGACTCCGTGAGAGAGTGTGTTTGCATATTGTAAACACGATAAGTTCGGTTGTTCACAGAATACCCCAGAAATATTTCAACATCACTATGATTATCAAGCTTAGCCAATGGATCTCTATCTATGAGAATATAACACTTGCTTTCAAACACATGAAAGTGAGATACGCTTGGCTTCCTGCCCTTCCAAATATCGTAAGATGTTTTGCTAGTAAAAGGATGAAGATACACACGATTTATCATATAACAAGCTGTATTGACAGCTTCTGCCCATCATTTTTGTGTATTCCTTTTTCTTCAAGCATGACTCGTGCTATCTCCTGGAGTGTTATATTCTTCCTTTCTACAATACCATTTTGCTGTGGGGTGACCGGAGCAGAAAACTCATGCTGAATCTCAAGTTCATCACAGAAATCACTAAATTGAGAGTTTTCAAACTCCCTGCCATGACCACTTCTGATATCGACAATGTTTCCTATCAGACTTCATTTCTCTCTCTGCAATTTTATCACCAAACTTCTAAACACATCCACAATATCAGATTTTTATTTAAGAAAAGCCACCAAAGTATATTTAGAGAAATCATCAACACATACAAATATATACTTCTTACCACTCACACTAGGTATGTTGACTGGACCCATTAAATCCATATGAAGCAATTCGAGATTCCTTGAGGTAGTAATATACTGAACTGAAGAGTGAGGAGACCGAATTTGTTTACCTTGTTGACATGGACCACATATAATTCCACCTTTTGTCGTAAGTGTGGGCATACCTCGTACTACTTTCGAATTGGCAATTTTCACCAAGGTTTAATAGTTGATATGGCTAAGCTTCCTATGCCACAAAGTATTTTCATCTTGCTTTGAACTCAGGCATCTCACTTCTTGCTCCAAGAGGTAACAATTGTCTGATGATCGAATGCCAGAAAGTAATTTATCTTTGACATGTCTTACAACACATTTATCTTTTTGAAACTCGACTGGCATATTGTCATCACACAATTGACCGATGCTCAGCAAATTCTCCTTTAGATCTTCAACAAGCAATACACTAGTGAACACATGAAATCCTTTAATATGCATTTTACCCTTGCCAATAACACGACTCCTCTTCCCATCTCCAAAAGTAACAAAACCACCATCAAAGTACCACGAGTCTCTAGAATGTGCAATAAGAGAAGTGTGAGCAACAAAGCAAACATTAATGCGTTTATGAACCCATACCTTTCGAACCATCTTTGATCGTTGGGTATCATCTATGTTGGAACATGCAAACAGTTATCTTCCATTCATGATATCTTTGAGTAATTTGAGACATTGTTCCTCAATATGGCCTTGAAACATGCAATAGCTATAGATGAGAGGTTTTCGTTGACGGGTTTTAATCAATTTTCTCTTCATATCTTGAACTTCTGCCTTGAGATTTCCTGTATAGCATGATGGATTGCCATAGCAATTCCTTGTCAATCTCCAAAACTTTTTCCCATGGTCAAAATATCATTGAGCTTCGCCTTTCCAGTATTTAACTTGGTGATTGTTTCTTCTGTCATCTCTGCTCTTTCAGTCACAAAATACAGTCTCAAACATCGATTTCATTATTAAGCTTTTCAACCAATATTACTAGTTCCTTCTTCGTCTCGACCAGTTAATTTTTCTCCATCTTCAGGGACTTGTGTGCATCGAAAACCTTCAACCACATGTCATGCATTTGTTCATATAAAGTGTAGATATCTTCATCACTCACGGGTTGGTATTCATCATCGCTGGAAGTATCGTCAAAACTTATGTCGGAACACATATATATATATATATATATCTGTGTTGGAACATACAGACTTATCTGTGTTGGAATATAAGTCCACTCCCACCGTATCATTGTGCATTTTTGCTCCAAACGCTACATAATTTCTGGTAAGTTCTTCTTCATCTTTCTCATCTTCTTCATTCTCACTCCACGAGGTGACATACGACCTTCCTTGCTTCTTCCGGATATTTGCACATTTAGCCTGGATATGTCCAAAACCTTCACATGCTCTACATTGAATCCTCCTTGGCCTTTTTGCTTCGCCACTTTGATTTCTAGAGAATTTTTGATTTCTTTGCTCCATGCGTATTCCATGATTATTTCCAAAGTTTTGTCCACGAGACTTATTTCCACCAGTTCTTTCTTGCGATTTCTTGTTCACCACATTTTTCAGCATTCTTGAGAAATTCTTAGTGATGAGAGCAATTTCCTCTTCACGATTGTTTCTTGACGATGAAGTTTTAAATGCCAAATCATTCGTTGGATGTTCCAACGTCATTTCATAGGTTTGCAGTGATCCCATTAATTCATCTAGAGTCATGGTGGACACATCTCTTGCTTCTTCTATTGCCGAAAATTTCATAGAGATTATGTGAGGGTGAGATCTCAAAGTCTTTTTCACCAGTTTAAACTGCTTGTACGTTTTGCCAAGTTGATATGCCATGTTTGAGATATCTCTTAGCTTTCCATTGAACACGACAATAGTATCATCTTCCTCCATATTTAATTCTTCGAACTGTGTGGCCAACATCTGGAGCTTGGATTCACGTACACGTTCCTTCATGCACTGTTTGTAGAATATCTCATGCTTTCTTTGCCCGATGACACGTAGAGATGAGTTTGGACTTATTTTCATCTACCGCAGTAAAGATAGCATTTAATTATCTAGAGTTTGCCAAGCCACCCATTTTTTCATCTCGAGTCCACGACTCTCTAGGCTTCACTACTGGCTCTTTAAAACTCGATTCTCCTCCTTTACAACTTTCAACAACTGGGGATTTCCATTCCATTTCAACATAGTGCCAAGCTAGTTCATCCAATGAATTTATGAACACTCTCATGCAAACCTTCCGGTAGTTGTAATTCATTCCTTCCAGTAGAGGAGGTCGAGACACAGAAGCTCCTTCCTTTGTCGCCATGGTAAAACCGGATCACACTTTCCTTGACACAACTAAGGTTGAACGTAAGTGACCAAACTCTGATACCAATTGGAAAACTGGTTTTACCGTTTTGGCTTTAATTAGCAGACCTATGTTCCAACATAATCTAACTTAACCAAGTATGTAAAGTAAATAATGCATGAGACACACAACTTTGTTACGCATTTTGGTGAAATCCACCTACGTCTGCGGAGCCTGGCCTAGTTCAGAACAAATACACTAATCAGAGATGTAGTACAAAGTACACCATACAACTATACTTATATTCTAATTACAACGTGTGGATTTTGCAAGCTCCTCTTGCTACCTATCCACCTTGATCAGACTCCCTCTGACCTCGAAACTCGTCGATGTTGGATCTCCACCTCTCGAGGAATTAAGACATTTGTTTTGAACTTTAACAAACAGGTCGTGTATGTTGCAACATGAAAATTTTGGCTCTTTGCAAAACTTCTCGACAGAATGTAAACCAAAGAGGAGCATTTAGAGCATTTGTAGCTGGTGTTGCAGGCTTTGTTCAAAAATCAGTTGTACACTAACACGAAAAAGTGTACGTTCAGCACCAACAAGTTATTTTTCAGGCTTTCGTTGTTGGTGAAGATGGAATTCAGGTTGACGAGGATAAAGTGTGTGCTATTCGCGAATGACCAGCACCTACGTATGTAATGGAGGTACATAGTTTCCATGGTCTAGCTACATTTTATAGAAGTTTTGTCCAAAATTTCAGTGATGTGACTGCTCCCATAACTGAGTGTTTGAAGAAGGGAAAATTCGGTTGGGGTCCTAAGCAGGAACAAAGTTTTCCCTTGATCGAGGAAAAGCCGTGTACTGCGCTGGTATTAGCTTTGCCTGATTTTGATATGGTTTTTGAAGTAGAATGTGATAAAAGTGGCGTTGGGATTGGAGCTGTACTATCGCTGGAGAAGATACCGGTGGCATTTTTCAGTGAGAAACTGACGGAGACTCGGCAGAACTGGAGTACATATGGTCATGAGTTCTATGCTATTTTTTGGGCTCTAAGATAGTGGAAGCATTACTTGATTCAGAGGGAGTTCATTTTGTTCACTGATCATCAGGCTTTGAAGTTTCTTCATAGGCAGAAGATGATTAATAAGATGCATGCTTGATGGGTCAGTTTTCTACAAAATTTTCCTTTCATTATTCAGCATAAGTTGGGAAAGTCGAATAAGGTGGGCGATGCTTTGATTAGGAGGATTTCTTTTTTGATTACTTTGGCACATGAGATAGTTGGTTTTGAATATATGAAAGAGATGTATGAGGAAGATGTTGAATTTAAGGAGATATGGGCAAAGTGCAATGAGTGCAACATTAATGGAGCAGATTTTCATGTTCGTGATGGCTATTTGTTCAAAAGAGATCAGTTATGCATCCCTAAGTCTTCGTTGAGGGAGAAACTAATTCGGGATTTACATGGTGGCGGTCTTAGTGGTCATTTGGGAAGAGATAAGATAATTTCTAGTTTAGAGGAAAGGTATTATTGACCGCATTTGAAGAGGGACGTGAGCACCATTGTCAAGAAGTGTTATGTCTGCCTTTTTTCTAAAGGTCAATCTCATTACATGTTCCTGAAGATATTTGACAAGACTTGTCTATGGATTTTGTGTTGGGTTTGCCTCGTACCCAACGTGGTGTAGATTCTGTGTTCGTAGTGGCAGACAGGTTTTCCAAGATGTCGCATTTTATTGCATTCAAGAAGACTGCTGGTGCGTCTAATATTGTGAATCTATTTTTTTGGGAAGTTGTTCGTCTCCATGGAGTTCTTAGATCCATTACTTTTGACAGGGATACAAAATTCCTCAGTAATTTTTGGAATACTTTGTGGCGAATGTTAGGGACTTCTTTGAATAAGAGTTCTACAGCTCATCCCCAGACTGACGGCCAGACTGAGGTAACGAACGGGACATTGGGAAATATGATTCATAGTGTTTGTGGTGAGAAACCAAAGCAGTGGGATTTGGTTTTGCCTCAGGTCAAATTTACTTATAACAGTGCAGTGCATTTAGCTACGGGAAAATATCCATTTTCTCCCGTTTATACTGTTCCGAAGCATGTGGTGGATATGGTCGAGTTGCCAAAGGTTCCTGGAGTTAGAAAGTTGGCAGAAAATTTAGCTAAGAAGATTGTGGAGACCATAAGGCTCGTTTGGAGGCTACTGGGAAGAAGAATAAGAAGGCTGCTGATAAACGTAAGAGGCTCAAGGTTTTCAAGGAAGGATATAACGTCATGGTATTCTTGCGCAAGGAGCGATTCCCAGTTGGTACGTACAGTAAGCTCAAACTACGTAAGTATGGTCCGTTTAAGGTGTTGGGAAAGATTAATGATAATGCTCATGTTGTGGCTCTTCCGGATACTATGAGTAGTTCCAACACTTTTAACGTGGCTGATATTTATGAGCACCATGAGAATGAGGTTATCTATCCTAAAGAGAACTCGGGGTCGAGTTCTTCGGAGGTGGAGGAGACTGATGCAGGGCAAATGGCGGCAAAGATTGAAGAAGCGATGGATCGCCGTAAAGGTTCGATATGATTTTAAACGTAACTTTTGCGTTCGGAGTCAGAATCAGGAAAGGCTGGATGCGTTGGAACCGTCTCGAAAAATAGATCAAAATCTCAGATAATGCAAGGATTTGAGGTCCGTTTCACTATTTGGGGTCGTTTAAGGTTTCAAAACGGCAATTTACTGTTTTTGATTGTTTTACGATTTTCTTTTTATTTCCGAAATCATTCCGAATT
This sequence comes from Rubia tinctorum, assembly GCA_032355605.1. NCBI lineage: Eukaryota > Viridiplantae > Streptophyta > Magnoliopsida > Gentianales > Rubiaceae > Rubia > Rubia tinctorum. The sequence goes on along the minus strand of JAULKM010142854.1, from coordinate 7,335 downwards.
TCCTTTTTTTATTAGTCCAAGATTCATTTTAGTATTAAAAGATCTCTTTTATTAACCGGATTTTTTTATCATTCATAATACTATTTTTCGAGATTATTTTCTCTTTGGTGGATTTCAAAACAAAAACCTAAGGTTTGTGCTTGCAGATTTTAATTGTTCTTTAAGATTCGTGTTTGCAGATCTCTTGATATTCTGAATGCGTCATGATGCCAACATATAGAATGAGCAAATCTAAGAAGCATGAATTACTCGGAAAATTCCTTGACCACGAGTTGAGAAGCGGTATGCATCGAAATTCAGATTCTTCAGCAGATCAATATCATGCTGCATGTTCCATATAGTTAGTAAAAAACTGCAGGTTTTCTCAAATCAAAAGTAAAAACAACTTAAACATGAGTAAATAAACTTTGTATTACCTTATATTTATGGTACCGGTACTCTGTCACCTGAAAGTTTTCTTTGTTTGGTGCTACAGTGCAAGAGTCTGATTTGTCTTTTTTTTGAAAATTCTGGCCCGATGAAGATGCATTTTCCAAATGCGTTTTCTAGTTTTCTTTTTTTTTTCCGGTCAATCTTTCTTTTTACTTTTTTTTGCTCATAAATTGAAGACGCATTTGTTAAATGCGTCTTCATGGTTTTGTAGTTTTTTATTTTCAGCATCCTGACAAATGCGTTGTCTCTGTATTCTTTAAATCGAAGAACGGAGCATTGCTGCTCCCTATTTCCGTCCTTCGTCAATTTCAATCGAGCTCGACTTCCGATCCTTTTCTCCTCCTTTCTGCCACATCTTAGCCTCGGCCATAACCTCCCCTTGTTCTCTTAGCCTTGAAGACCGGTAATTGAGCTCCAAAATCTTGGGTAAATTGACCCCCTAACCGAGGTTTGTTAAATGTGTAGATCTTCAGTTTGTATGTTGATTGTTTGGCTTGCT
>JAULKM010142843.1:0-18094 GCA_032355605.1 Rubia tinctorum | reverse complement strand
GAGCGATGAGGAGGTTGCGGTTTTGCGGGAGAGGATGGAGGAGCAGAGGGTGAGGTTGAAGGAGAAGAAGGGGAGGAAGGTGAAGAATGGAGAGGACGGGAGTTTAGAGTTGCTCCCTAAGTTGAGTGGCACGAAGCATGGGATTGATTCTCACGTTGGAGATAATAAGGCTGTGGTTAACAACTCTATGGCGAATGGTAATGGTAAAGTGGAGATGATGAAACAGCCTATGAAGAAGTTTAAGGCTGTTGATATTGCACCTGCTAATGCCACCAAGGAAATCTATGCGTCTCTGTTCACTTCATCATCCAAGAAGTCCAATTTAAGGGAGACATATTCGTGCAGGTCATTGCCTCTTGGTAGAAACTAATCCAATTCAGAGTCATTTGCTTCTTTGTAACGTTGTAATGTAGAACTTATTCTTATAGATTATGGACAAGTTCTATCCTGATGTTAGCTGTTATCTATCGATGGTTATTTATTTTCTGTAGATGCAATACATTCATGATTACTCCTTTGTGATTGCCTGTTTTGCTTGCGTTGTGGTATTTTTTGGCATGTCTTTGAGCACATTATGGTGGAATCATATATCTTTCTTGATGGTTGGTGAGAATTTGTGAATCATGATGGTGATTAATGGCAAATGATAAAGCATAGGTCATGTGAATCATATTGATGATTAGTTCTATTGGGTACCTAGTAAGAGATCAAATGGGGAATGCTCTGTGTTTCTTGATATTGCGAATCATATTTAAGGGAAACAGAGGTTAAAGTCTACAGCTGTCTAGAGACCATTGAATGTGCTGCGATCATCTTAGATATCTGGTATTGTATCAAGGATCTTATTATAATTCCTTTCTCTTAATGTATTTATTGGCTATAGCGTTATTGCAGTTCTGATGATAACGCATATTTCTTCGACAGAGTGCTGTTCTCTTTTGTGGGCTTGATGGAACAAGTTAAAAGTGTTTTAAGAGATTAGATGAAACTCGTTTTGTCTCTGTCTTGATATTCTGAATCCTATTGATGGATTTTACGGCAAATGCTGAGATTAGGTTGGACTTTTCTGCTGCCTGTAAATCACTGAGTATGTTACGATCATCTTGGATCTCTGGATCACCTCTCCATTGTTAAATTATGAGTTTCTGGCCATCTCTCTTTTTCATTTAATTTGATTGAGATTCACTGCTTTCTTTTACTTGTGCCTGATCCCCATACTTAGAGAGGCGCTCCCAAGCTGATCAAATGTTTTGTTTTGTTTTGTGGTAAAGCTGATCTAATGGTTAGATGAGATCATAAGATCTATATGTATGCTTTGTCTCTGGAGCTCGCTTCGTCAGTCATTTCAGTGAGCTTTCTTGTTTTTTTTAGAAGTTGCATATTTAGCGAAAGAAGGGGATGGATGATGAATGCCATTTTTGACCTGTTTCGTTTTGCCATGTTCGTTTTGTTCATCTTGCTTGTATTGGGTGATTGCAAGAGATGATCCTTATAGCCGATCCCACGGTCTGGCCAATGCTTGTTTGCTCTTCTTGTTCCTCGTATACCCATTTTTGTAGTTTGTTGCAAATCATCGGCTTACAGCGAGTGGTATTGCTGCATATCCAGTTTCGCATTTTTTGCTTCTTTACAGCTATTTTTCTTCTGTTGATCCACTGGAGGATGTGACAATGTGTGAAAGTTAAAAAAGAATGTGCATGGATGGATACTCTGAGAATGATTGTTTTCATCCTCACAAAAATAAGTATTTAAATAAAATTCAATGAAAACAGGTGCTCCGTATTTGGGTATTTTTTTTAGAAACAGAATTCAAAATTTCAATACCACCACTTTGCAAGGACTGGGTTTTTTCGTCCTAACAGTGTCCAAATATGTTCTTTTAGACCCTTGCTAAAATTTCGTTCTCTAAATTTGACCTAACTTTGTATAAATGAAATTGGATCTTCAAATCGATTCTGTCATAATAATCTGTTGAAATTATAGAGTAATTTAATCGTTTAGATTTTTCTTTTGTTCTCCTTCTTGGTCTTCTTCATTACCCCCACTCTAGCTTCTTTGTTTGGTCATATTCACCAGCAAAAAATTTGACACGCATTCTCCGCCGTCTCCCTCTCTCGCATTCATCTCTGGAAAAAAGAAATAAAGAAAAAGAAAATATATGATGAAATTACTGTTGTAGAATTGGATTTTAGCGGAGTGTTACAACAAATGTGATTTCGATGTTCAAAAATACATTTGTAAAATGTTTGGGCAAATTTTGAAGGAATTTTTTTTTAGTTAGACTTAAAAAATACAGTCAGAATGTAGTTAAGACCCAAAAAGAATTAGACATTGGTAAAATTAGAAGACAACAAAAACTCATCATATCAAAATATGATTGATTGATTGATTGAGAAACAAATCGAAGGCATATAAAAAGCAAATCGAAGAAGAGGAAAGAGTGTTTAAAGGAAAGAAAACAATTTGGGCTTTTCATTATGACTTTCTTGTTTAAAAATTGGGCTTCTAAAGTTTTAGCCCATCATGAACAATCATAACAACGGCCCAAAAGCACCCGACCCTTATTCCCTTTAGCAAATCGCACGTCGACGGAATTGAAAGCCAAATCTCAGTATATGAATCTCAGCATCTGAAGTGGACATCCGATAAAATTGGAACAATACAGAGAAGATTAACACGATTCCCTGTGTAAGAATGATACGCACAAATCAAGACATGGTCCTTTTTTTTGTAAAATTTCTCATAGAAAGATGTTTGAGCTTAAATTATGATAATTCAGGGTATCATTTTCGCACATTGACCTCAACAAGAAAGGCATTTTCTGGACCATGGACAGTTTAGACCGGGGAACAGATTGCAATAGGGGATAATTGGATCCTAGGGGTTAGTAATCTCTCCATTTATATATTTGTGTTACCATATGTATAGATGTTTTACAAAGATTTGAGTGAGACCGTCTCACCCAAGCTTATGGTGTGGCCAGGAGCTTCTCTGAAATTTTAATAATTATAGGAACTTAGTTGCAATAGTATATAAGTTATGTAATTTAGTTATTTTCAGTTTTTGTTTCATTTCTCTCTCGTCATTGAAATCAAAATTTTGAAAACCAAGAAAAACCTCTCAAAGCCGCTCCTTCAAATCCAATTTCAACCGCTCGATTTCAGTTTAAAATCGCAATTTTGAAGCTTACACTACGTCGGATTGTTTTTTCCGGTCTGATAAAGGTAAGGTTTGCAAAAAAAATATATATAGATTTTGTGGTCCAATAGAGTTAAGATTTGGGCTTTTTTGCTTTCTTCAAGTTTCTGGTGTTTTCTTGTTGATTTCGCCATTAAATCTGACTATGCATGTGTTATTTTGGTCTTATATTGTGTGTTTTCGATTTGTGTTTGTTGTTTTGTAGATATGATGAAATCGAACGAAGCTATTGCTGGTAAAGATGGCTTGAATGTTGATGGCGGTGTTCCTACCTCATCCGCTGTTGAATCACACGGTTTTTTCTGTTTTTTGTTAATTTTTGTATCGTTGGGTTTTTTTTTGTTTTCTTGGATTTTTCTGTTTCATTGTTGATTGTTTTGATGTGTTCTTCGTTCTTATTGATTCTGCTCTGTTTTTTGTTTGATATTGCTCTGTTTGCTGAATTTTTAGTTGTTGCTCTGTTTTCTTCTTCTTTTATGTTGTGGTTTCATTGGTATGAAACAATATATAACTGATTAGTTGGTCTGTTTGTGTTTTTAGTTTGCATGTTTATGTGTTCAGTTAAGGTTTAGTTTACGCTTTGTTGTGATTTAGTTTAGCCTCTATTTAGTTTGCATGCTTTCTGTTTAGTTTAGTCTTTGTTGTAGTTTAACTTAGCCTCAGTTAGTTTATCTATTTATGTGATTAGTTTAGTTACTTTTGTTCTTACTTAATATTAATCTTTTTATATTCTGTTTCTGTATATTTATATAAATAGTTATATTTGTCTCTTTACTTTAGGTGTTTCCGTTTTTTTATTTATGTGTTTATGTGATTACTTTTTTGATGTAGATGATGTTATTGGCTTGAGGAAATCAAGTCGATAATTGACTGTTAAAGATGATATGTATATTGTTAGTTTGTAAATTTTTATTTTAATATTAATGTTTTTATTTTAATTGATTGTGCAATTTTCAGGTTCTAAAGCCCCTCTTCTTAAAAGGAAAAAAACAATCGGCAAAAAACTACTACAGAAGGTATTTAAATATGATGGAATTTTATTTCATATTTTTGTTGGTTTTTAATTGATTGTTTTATCTATTGCAGATAATTTCCTTTCTTTTTTATAGTTGATATTGTTAAAATATTGCGCAAAAGTGGTAGTAAATTTGGTGGAGATAAACCGGATAAAGTTGCTAGATCATCTGTTAATGGTTGAAATTTAATTTTTTTTTTATTTTACTTTCACTTTTCAGTGTTTTACCTTTGATATTTAATTATTTTCTTTTTTGTTGTAGATGGATATGATCTGACTAGGGGTGAAGATAAGCTTAGTAAATTTAATCTATTCTTGTCTCTTTTTGTTTTACTTTTACTGTTTAGTGTTTTACTTTTGATATTTAATTATTTTATTTTTTATTGTAGATGGATGTAATCTGACTAGGGGTGAGAATAAGTTTGGTAAATTTAATCTATTATGGTCTCTTTTTGTTTTACTTTTACTTTTTAGTACTTTACCTTTTGTATTTAATTTTTTGTTTGTATTATGTAGTTGTTGTTGAGACTGAAACTGTTGTCAGTAATCCTTCAATTCCAGCTTCAATAAATGTTACACAATCATATTTGATTTATACTTTATGATTTATTGTCATTTTGGTAGTTCGGATATGAAACTTATTAGTTGAATCTTTTTTTATGATGTAGTTGTGGAGAAGTCTGTGATCATTAGTTCTCCACCTTCACCAAATATTGAACAAAGTGGTTAGTATTAGGAGTTTCAACTTCTTCTTTTTGAGTTATTAGTTCATATGTATCAATTTCTAATTCTGCTATTTAATTTATTAGTTAAGATTGGAGATTGTGCTTTAAAAATTACATGAAATATTTTTATGATGTAGTTGTGGAGAATTCGGTGATCATTAGTTCTCCACCTTCAACAAATATTGAGCAAAGTGGTTAGGTTTAGGAGTTTCAAAATTTTTTTTGGAGTTATTAGTTCATATATATAAATTGTTAGTTCTGATATTTAACTTATTAGCTTTTGTTTACATTAGTGCCTGGAAAGGATATTGTTGTTGATGGTATTGCAACAGATATTGAAAGAATGCTGTTGTTGATGGTAATTTTTAATATATTAGTTAATGTGTATATTTAATTACTTTATGGTTATTTATTATTAGTTAATATTTTTAAATTTGTAGGTTCTACTAATATTGTTGAGGATCCCATAAGTGGTGGGATAAAAGTTATCATTGAAGAATTGAGAAGCGAAAAAGTATATTGGTTATTTTTTTCTACTTCTACTTCTTCTTTGTATTTTTTATTTAGTTTTTTGATTTTTTTTTCTCTTTGTGTTTTGTAGTTAAATTAAGAAAACTTATAGAAAACAAGGGGATAGGAAGAAGGCTACTGTTGTTCAAACTACACTCGTCGATGAGGATTTTCTTGAAAATGATGATTTTTTTGAAGAGGCTCCTCTAGTGGTGACTGCAAATGTAAAGGTATTACTGCTGATATGCATGAGAGATTGGAGAAGGTGAAGAGTGATGTTGTGGATGAGACATCACGAGACTTGCAACCAAGTGCAAGCACTAGTGCACAAACCCAGATTCAGGAGGAGGACCTTGAAGATTCACAAGAGATGTGGAATGACAAGTTCATTGGTATGGTTGATGAAGCTTGCAACAAATGGAGGAGAAGGACACATAAACAGCCTCTCCCGACGTTTAACTTGTTTCCTGATGGTGAATTGGAAGGCCTAGAAGGACCGAGTTCCTCCACACAAAAGAAAGGAGTTTAAGATGTTTGCTTGAACCTGTAATTCAAAACTTAGTTTTGTTTAATTTGCTAGGTGTTTGAATTTGAATATTTGGTGGATTTGTTGAATTTGGTAGGAGTTTAAGATGATTCTAAATGTTAAATTTTCTCTGTTGTTGGATTTGTTTTGTTTTAACTGAATTAAAACTTGTAATTTTTTAGATGATTCTAGTATCACTTAATTCTGAAGTGTATCTCTTTAGTTCTATTATTTATGGATTTAGGAATATTATAGTAAAGTGCCAAAATAACCCTACATTTATAACAAAAGTGTCAATATGACCCTGTAAAATGAGAATATGTCAAAATAACCGTAACTTTATTAACTATGTTTCAATATAACCGTTTTATAAATTGAGTATGCTTGTCAATGCCGGAGTTGACTGGTTTTGTAGTAAATGACAATCCCCCCGCCCTTTGGAAAAATAAAAATTAGAAATATTTGAGAAGACACATTTGCCCCTTCTTCTGTTGGGCCCCTTTTCACCTAATTTTTATTCCCTCTCTCATTCGTTCCCGCTTGTTTTGGTCTTCTTCTCCGCGATTGAAGCCCTCACTACTGTACACACCGTCGGTTCTCGTCACTTCAGTGATGTCCGAGTTGAAGGAAAACCTTGCCGGTTACCACCGACGTCATTCCCCTTTGTCGATTGTTGGTTTGAACCTAGCCGATTGACCGCCGAGTTAACCCTTCACCAGAAACAGGGAAAGTCAGAAATATGGTATGCCCCCATCGTGGCTTTTGCTAATAAGTCTCATTTATCCCTTTTCGACTCCATTTTTATGGTGTTGTCAAAAATTTTGTGTTAATGTGGCTTTGTGGGTGAGTTCGAGAGGGCTTTTTGTGTTGGGTAATATATTTTGTTGTTTTGGGTATGAGTTGATGTTAAAATTGCTTAAGGTTGCTTCTTTTATCAGTTGTTCTTGGCCTGAGATTGATGCGGTTTTAAAATTTCGTTTTAGAATGACCCAGGGTTTAGTCTTTTGGGTAAACCAGGAAGAGGGGCTCTGGCCCGAATGATCATGAGCAATGTGTGGCCGATTATATAGTTTTTTTGGAGATTGTGCTCTCACTGATAGAATGGTTGGCTATAAGGTTGGATAGAATGGTTATCTTTATCTATTTTTGGATAGCTTAGAATGTTTTTGGTTGTTTTTTCTACATAACCATAATATGCACAACAAGACGATCAAAAGATTTTGATGTTTCACATGGTAATTTAGTGATGAGTTAAAGCAACTTATATTTTGCACAATTAAGTTGTGTGTGTGGAAAACATACTTTGAAACCATATTCACTTGTGTAAGTAGCTTATGTTCCATATTTATTGACGAGTTATAATTTGCCTGCGTTTGTTTTTTGAAATTTTGGCATGATTAGTTTGGTGGTGTTGTGTCCAAACCATCATTTTCGGATAATGGAGTTGCTGCCATAAAGATTTGTGGTGTTATGGCAGGAACTTTATCTTTTGCATATTTAGTGACGAGTTATGATTTGCCAAGTTTCTCGAGAAAGTGATGTTTTCGACTCCTTTGTTATATTAAGAAGTTTGATTTGTTTTGTACAACAATAGTTATTGTCTAGGTTTTTTTGGTGTGTTTCACAGAAGCACATTAATTTAGTTGTCTTATATGATCACAAATGCACCTCAATTGAAAGTATCATATATTTTGTTGGATGAGTGAATGACACCTAAATATTCTTATGAATGCATTGTACATGATGATATAGATGACATGTTCACCCTGACACTTTACCATGGTGAAAATAGAAAGGTTTTGGATGGTGTTGATCGCAATCAGTACTCGTTAATGGTCTTGAAGTCCAACTTTACTGAGTTCTTTTTGGGTGATCCAGACCTTTGGAAGACCATCAACGTGAGCATGAGTTACTGGCATCTGACCATGGAAAAAAAAATCAAAGATGTCAAAGGAGGAATGGGAAAATGACCCAACCAGGTCAAAGTGTTACAAATTTAGCACATGTGGGGAGTATGGCCACAATAATAAGGGTTGCCAAGGTGGATCAACAACGAAGGAGAAGAAGATAGCGGAGTGAAAAAGAGCGGAATCTGCCCAAGTTCGTCATATGTGACCATAATTAGATGTCATTTATTTAACATAATTTATATAAGATTAGTATAATTTAATTTTTTTTATACAGGAAACGAAGGGGGATTCCACACCCAACACACAAGGAAGTACTACTTTGAGGGGTGCGGAAAATAAAGTGAGGGCGGCACTAAGAAGAGTGAGGACTGAGGGAACATGTGCGTCAAGCAGGGGTAGGCCGAGGAAGGTATATTATGAACATGGCAAAATTAGAACTAAAGCTTAGTCATGGAAACTAACTGTGTATGTTTATATGTATGAGCCACAAAATGAACCAACCAATGTTGAGGCCAAGGAAATTACAGCTACAACCCGTTTGACAAAGAGTGGTAGACCAAGAAAGGTATAACTAATGAAGATGCAAATATTCAATTCCTTAGACAAGGACACTTATTGTGTAATTTATTTTTCACATGCAGCAAGGAAAAAACATTGACGAGGAGCCTGAAAATGAGTCTGTGATTCATGAGGAGGCTCAGGAAATTGTAACTATTTCAGTTCCAGAAATTGAGGTAAATTAGAATCTTGTGATTACACTTGTAATCTTCTAAAATTGTCATACTCCTTACCCACTAATACACTTGAAATCGCAGGAAATGCAAGGAAAACCACAAGTGTTACTCGTCATTGAAGAACCACAGCCTATGCAGAAGAAGAAGAATGCCCAACGTCACTTAGAGAATAAGGCAACTTCTAAAAAACCCGACCAACCCAAGGTAACGTAATCTAATTTATTTTAATGCAGACAAAACCTTAGCTAAAAATAACCTAAAGAATACTTCTGACCCACATGTTTCATGGTCTCATGGAGAGGACGAGCACTCTGAGAGCCTCATGGTTCATACACTAGATGCGGTTGAGAAACAACACCTCAGCCATGTTTCGATTAATGGTGATCATCTGGAATTTTCTACTGAGGATCGTCAGCTTTTCTTGGGTGATGGGACTGGTGATAAGGGAAAAGTCATTGCAACCGTCGGTGATGATATTCCCACTCAGCTGGTCTTGGGTGATGGGAGTGGTGAGAAGGGGGATGACCTACATGAGGGTGCTGACCAGCCTGTAGATAATGGTTAATCTGGGGGAGTTGATACATGTATTCAAGATTGGTTTGTTGATATTCCTGTTTTCTCGGAAAGGGAGGGTGATATACCTGCGATTGAGGTAGCGGATGTGATGGCTGTTAAGGATCCAAAGGTTCCTGAGGTTGAAGTTCAAGATGGGAACCATTTGGTTGATATCCCTATATGGAAGGGAGATATGGTGGATGACTATGATTATGATGAAGGTCAATATGAGGAACTAGCTGATTTGGAGATGTAGAGCCAAGTGGGTGATCAGACGGTTGTGATTAAACCCCGCCACTATACAACTCAGGTTCACTTTGCTTATTACCATTACAAGATTAATTCTTAACTAAGCTCACTTCACTTACTGTTCTCATTTGCAGGAATTGTCCACCGTTCTACTGGGAGCAAGGGTATATAACTTTACGGACGGTAGTCGAATTGAAGATATCCCAATAGTAAACTTCGCCAGGATAGCTGAGGTAATGTGAACTGTGATTTTTGAATAATATAATCTGCGATTTCTTCTACAAGTCACTAATTACATCGTCTGTACATCTCCCTAAGAAGAAGGTGAGGATATTAGGAACGGTAAGGTATGAGAGTTTCAAGAACAAGTTGTGGGGCAAGTCTTACTTGGTTAGCGAGAGGACTGCGAGATTGTTAGAGACAACTCTATCTCCAACTATTTCTGATGATGCAACATCCGACTCAAACCCACCTAGATGTCAATCACTACCACCACCGAACAAAGGCCCTACAAGTCATAGCAAAGTCATTCCTTGCCGCCCCGAAATGACGATGTTTGATTTAGTGGAACCACCATTTGTGGATTATTCTATTGGATTAGCTTATGAGCCACTTTCTGGATACTATCACTAGAACTTTTGTGGATTTTGCAACCGTTAGAACTGTGGGCCTATTCTTGTTTCACACGAATAGACCACATTCTAACTTCTTCAAATCCATCACTGTATGTTAGGCTATTATACATTTTGTGTCTTGAATACCGGATTACTTTATAAAAATTTAAGTTAACCCTACTTATTCCTAATATAATTCCTGTCTATAATATCAGATTAATCTTTTTGGTCACATTCGTATCGACCAATCCGTGCTTATTAAACTTATGTAATATATACGTATTAGTACTCATGTTGTAACATTTAAGGACAATGACAACTTGCTACATGGAGTTTATTAAACCTCTTCCTTTCCATATGATTAGAGCTAACATGGAAAATATCAACATAAAAACAAAGTAACATTTATTCAAATTCGGCCGGCACATCGCGACAAAGGTATATAATCAACAAAAAAACCATTGCATGAGTACAAAATGTCAACAAGACTACTTAATCAACAACAAAACCATTACATAAGTACATAGTGAGCCTATGCACCACACGACATGCACCTACGGATTACAATCAAACACGACAACAATCATAACAGATTTGCACCCAACAACACTAAGTTCAATGCCTTCAATGCCCTAACAGTCTCATAACAATTTCAACCGTTTGCAGCCATGACGAAACCTTGACTAGGGGCTTCCACATGAAGTTCAGACTCATTGGAACGATCCATGTTTAATACCCTATTACAGGCATCATGTTGTCGCGACAACGAGCTAAAAACGGGTTCTCTTTCTAACTCAACATCAACCACAATCCACACCTGCCAATTATTTTCGCTATAACAATAGTAAAATCATCCCGGATTTCTCGCACTTCTAGACATAAACACCTTGGTTTCACATTTGTACACCTTGCACGGTATGCTATCCGACCTCACTCGATTCACACTGTAGTTTGACGAATTCAGTCTGCAATTTTTCATAAATTAAAACACTCACATCAACCAGAAACACATGTATAACAGTACGCAGTTCTCGTTCACACAATAACCAACAACAAAAAACCCAGAAACTATGAACAATAAATTTCCCCCAAAAGCTAGGGTTCAATCGAGTGAATTTAGTATTACCTATTCAGAGTGGACTGCGACGGAGGAGCTTCTGTAGATAGCGACATCGATGGAATTAATTGCGAACAAGGGGAGAGAACCTAGGAAGAAGATGAGAAGGATGTGGCGGAGGCGAAGGAGGCGACTTCGGGAAGAATGTGAGGAAGAGGATAAAAAATCTCCAGTTCACTTTTTTTTTCATTTTTGAATAACAATAGGATTTGGGTTTAATATATAGATTACTTGGGAGGGAAACAAAATTCTATTTTAGCAGAAATACCCAGGGGCATATTAGTCTTTTTACATTTGGTCAATTGTCGGAAATATAGGTCAATGTTAGAATCTGATCGGAAGGTTAGATTGTCACAATTTATCATAAAGGTAGAGTTAAATTGGCACTTTCTAGTTTTACATGGTTATGTTAGCACTTTCATCCTAAAGGCAGAGTTATAAAAGCATTTGACCCTAGATTTAGTTTGTTATTAAAGTTTAACAGGTTTTCTAGAGATGAATTTTTTTATGTTGAAGTTTTGCTTTACCAAACTTGCCATCTTTTCTGATTTTTACTTAATGTATTGTTCTGTTTATAGGCATGTGTCCTTTAGGAATATTGTTCGATTATTTATGTATATAGTTCGGTTATTTAGTTGATTAGCTCACAAATTAGAAATTTTCTAACAATGTGTTGTGGTTTACTTTTCAACCCTCATATTCTATCATTAGTTCATGTATATTTTCATTTAGTTTATGTATTTGAGTCATTAGTTTCAAACACATGTTGCTTAGTTGTATATATTTTTATTTAATTAAACTGCAGTCAATATTTCAGGTTTATAAAGCATTTGAAGAGTAATTTAAATGATTAGTCTCTAAATTTAAGTTAATTGTACAAAATAATAATATAAATACATTGTCAAATTGAATCTCATAGGTTTAGACTTGTTGCTTTGGTGTATTTGTACCAAACTCCTTTGTCTTTGGTTTCTTTCTTTGGTTCCATCCTTCAATTCTCTTGCTTCTTCCTTTTCTCTTTGTGGGAGATGGATCTTGGATTGTTGGTGGTTTAGTGATGGAAGATTCTGCTACGCTGCTTGAATTTTCATGTTCCTTTGTAATTTTTGAGACAAGAATTTCCTCTACCTTTTCATTGTCTTTTTTGAAGCTTTCTTCAAGAATTTTTCTGGTTTCTATGTCACCTTCACATTTTAGGACCAGATTGTAGTAGTTTCTTGCCATTTGGTGTCGCCATGGAACTTTGTTTTTTATTTTGTCGAGTTTTTAATTTTCCCGTGCTACTTTCTGTTTGTCCCATACTTGTATTTAGCAAGCCTTGTCCATCGCTTTAGAATGTATTGTGAAGGTATTTCACTGATTGAGTTGATGTGAAATATTCAGATATAGTGAAAGCAGAGCATTCCTTGCATAAAAAGATAACCATACATATATACAAGTTAATAAGATAAACATCCCAACTAAAGCTCTTAAGCATAACATGTATTTCATTTTAAAGTTAAATGTGTAAATGAAGAACTAGTGATACACACACACACAAATGCTTATAAGATGTAATATCATAAAATTGCTTTGAAACATGCTTAAAAAAAGATGAATGTTTGAACCAAGAGCTAATCATCCAAACAAAAGAACTAAAGATATTAATTTAATAGATAACATGTATATTATATCGTCAGCATATACCCGTTTCTTCAAAAGTTTTGCAAGAGCAGTTTATTTCCACCATTCCACTTTGTTGTGTGAGGGTCACAATTTCAACTTTTGTATCATCTTCTTCTGGACTTACATCATACTTTTTTTTTCCTGATCCTAGGGAAAAAACTTTAGACGCTTTGCTTGCTTGTGCAATCTAGTATTCCTTCTCAAATATATGGTACATTGACAATGTGTACTCTTAAGCTGCATGTTTGAGTTGTTTTGATTCATGTATAACTTACGCTGGCACTGATTTTGAGCATTGATTTTCCTTTGTTATTTCCTTTGCTCTTCAGCGATTAATAGTCTGATTGAAGATGGTTAAGAACCCGTTGAGTGTGGTCACTTTGCTGGCGTTGAATGACAAAGCTTTGTTTGTGCTCTCACTTCGTTGCGATGAAAGAGTTCATGGGGAGAAAAAGTATTTGCTCAATGCAGGGCACCACTTATAAAGCCTCTTGAATCATTCCTTGTCTTCAAGGTGAAAATTCAAAATTATATTGTTCCATGCCATTTCAAATTCGTCTTCTTTTTTACAATATTTCAAACAATGCTCAAATGCTTCCTTGAAGGGATCATCCTTTTTTAATTCACCAAAATGACTGATGACATTTTGTGTAATTTGCCATAGGCACAATCTTTGCCTATTTTTTGTGAAAACCTGTAAAATTTCATGAATAATTTTATTCAGAACAAGTTCATATACAAACATATGATCTAAATCAAACTAAACACGAACTAAAGACATAAACATGGAATGTAATAGTTAATTTTTTCTCTTCACAATTAGGTGTTCTTTTTGAGAAAGAATACTGAAATTATACATAAGATGTTCTTTGTGAGAGAGAATAACCATTCTTTTTGAAACACGTGAACTAATGAGCTAAAGATTAAAGGTAAGTATGTAAACATATCAATCCAAAATAGTCCAGATCAATCAAATTTAAGAATGGTCACCTTTTCGATTGCTTCGGCCATGCCTTGATCTTGGTCTGTATATATTGTTACTGGCTCTTTACCACTCATTGATTTTCTGAAAACATCAAGAAGCCATTCGAAAGTTGAAGCTTTCTCTTCGGCAATGAAAGCACATCCAGACATCACTATATTGTTGTGGTTGTTCATTCTGACTATTGGAGCACAAATCAAGTTGTATTTGTTGGTCCTGTATGTTGATGAATCATTTAACAAAGTTAGATTATGTTACTTCATATGTTAATGCAGTTACACCATTTATTTAATATGTTACTTCATACGTTTAAATAAATTTAAAAATACCGAAATTTTCTCAACAAAATACATATGGACCTTGGTGAATTATCAAGCAGAATTATATCAATTTTACTTCACATGTATTCATGAAGTTAAATCTTGTGTATATCATACCACTTTATGTGTTTATGCCTTTACTTCATGCGTTTAAATATAGTTTACAAAAATCTAAACCATTAGATAGCTGTAGAGGGAGTAGTCTTTCTTCATCATTCAGTCCCTACAAAACAATGTTGCTACCATTATCATCCAATTTAACTCTGAAGAAGAAATCTTCTTCTTCGGTACTCTTCTCTGAGAGTCTTTCAATTACTTGCTGAGCATCGCCTCTTTCGATCTCCTTGCGCAACATGTTCACGTAGTTTAGATGATACTTAATCGTGTGTCTTAGCTTCTGAATACCACCAGTTTCAAAAGCCATAAGCTTGAATCCATGGCTAGGTTTTAATCCCGCGCCTTCCAGTCCTTCTATAACTTTCCCTTTTCCCTATGTAATTCTCCTTTCACTTCCTTGCAAGTACTGCCACTTGACTCGAGTGACAGGATGATTTTGAGAGGTCATATGATGAAAAACTTCATGGGCTTTATCGATGAAAAACTTCATTCTTCACTTTTGTGTTTCCTTGATACGAGCAGACAAAGTTCTTCTCTAGGATGGTTCTGTCTTTTTTACCTCTTTGTGTTGAACATCGCACCCCAAATCCCAATGCATTTGAACATTTTCTGTATAAATCATGAAACTCTAATAGTGTTTTTGCTCTCAAACATGTGAAGCAATCAGTGACATCAAATTTTGATAGGTCGCTTAAATTGGTGACAAAATATGGTCCTAAAAATATGTATCCATTCAATAACTCATTACATCAACTATTATATTGGTTAGTTCATGTATTTTACAATTTAGTTAGTCTTTCCTAAATAGTTTTTTAGTCACTTATAAATATGCATAGAGAGGTACAATAACAAAAATATTTTATTAGCAAATCCTACTAATTAAATTTTAGACATTTAGCACAATAAATCATTTACTTATTGAGTTACATCGTGTATTTAACAAATTACTTCTTGTGCTAAAGTTTAATTTAAAACACAAAAATATTCTTAATAAAATGTATGCAATTGAATTCTAGATATTGAAGAATCATCTAACAAAGTTCAATAATTTTACTTCATGTGTTAATGCAGTTACAAAACTTATTTACGATATTATTTCACACGTTTTAGAAAATTTAAAAATACCTAAATTTTCTTAATGAATGCACAAAGATTTTTAATGTATCGATTTTATGCTCTTTATTTATTTATTTCATGTGTTTATCTGGTAAGATTATTTATTTAATATATTACCTCAGAAATTTAAGAAAATTTTTCAATACCAAAATATTGAAAAAAAATCCATCTAATTAGATATTGAAGAATCATCTAACAAATTTCAATCTTTTTACTTCATGTGTACTTAGTTACATTATTTATTTACTGTTACTTCTTTCGTTTCAAAAAATTAATAAACACTTACATTATCCAACAAATTGCATATAGCCAAACTTTAGAATTTGGGGAATTGTTCATCAAAATATTATCACGTTACTTCATGTGTTTATACCGTTACATCAAGTGTTTATCATACTACCTCATATTTTACAGAAAATTAAAAAACATCTACATTTTCCCAAAAAATTGCATATATAGCCAAATTTTAGACCTTGGGGAATTGTCCATCAGAATATTATCATGTTACTTCATGTGTTTATGCAGTTATATCCAGTGTTCATCATATTATCTCATATTTTCCAGAAAAATTTAAAAAAACCTACATTTCCCCAAAATATTGCATATATCCAAGTTTCAAACCTTGGAAAATTATCCATCAGAATATTATCCTGTAACTTCATGTGTTTAAGTAGTTACAACCATCGTTCATCATATTACTTCATACATTTCAAAAAATTAAAAAACACCGACATTTTCTCAACATATTGCATATAGTCAAATTCCAGACCTTCGAAAGTTGTACATCAGAATAATATCACGTTACTTTATGTGTTCATGCAGTTACATCCAGTGTTCGTCATATTACTTCATACATTTCAGCAAATTAAAAAACATACATTTTCTTCACATCATGCATATAGAGATAAATTTCAGGTCTAGCAAAAATAATTCCACAATATGAAAATGTTACTTCATGTTTTCATGCTATTACTTCATGCATTTAACTGTATATACGAAATTAAAACCAAACATGGATGTAAACTTGTTGAATTTTCAGATTCAACATATTTGCTGCTTTCTTCCTCATACAAAACAATTTCTTTGCCTTGAATTTCATCGTTTTCCATAGTTTATAATAGCAATACCTTAGATAATAGATTTCAACCATTAAAACTAAAATTTTAAACCGTAGAACTAAGATCTTAGATCTTAGATCGTACATTTCATATATTTGGGATTTGAACTATTAAACTAACATTTTCAACCGTAAATTTTATATTATCTCGATTATTTTTCCTTCGCAGATTTTAGAAGCTTTAAAATCGGTTTTTCTTCAATCTTTCCGTCGCTAAATTCAGTAAAATTCTGTTGGAAAATTGGATTTCCTCAGATTTGCGATATTCACAGATTTTGATTTCGGAGCTTTGCAAGCTTGAACCTGAGATTTGCAAAGCTTTGATTGATGATTTGAGAGCTTGAATCCGATGTTTAGTAGCATGAATTTGGTTTGAGTTTGAAGAGGAATAAAATTTCTTGATTTTTGGTAGGAAAAGATCTGACAGTTGTTTGGGAGGAGAGAGAAAATTGAGTTGACCCATTTTTCTTATGACCCGATTTTGACCCATTTTTGACCTATCTTCCTATTTTGTAATCAGGTCCTATTTTTCAACTCCCTTCCTGTTTATTGCAGCTTGGACCCTGGTCTCACCATTTGCTATGGTGAGACGGTCTCACAGAAGTTTTTCTCCGAATTAAAAGTACTCCATTGAATAAAGAAAACTATACAAGACTATAATTCATTCAATTCCATAACAAAATTATAAAATCACTCAGCTCTAATAGAGTAACAAAGTAGTACTGGTATATAATCTATGAAGTGGCCTTAACAAAGCTCTTGGAGAGAGGAGGGTTGATGCAAAGTATTGCGAGCGACCACAACGGCTGCCCGCAGATCAATCCTGGCGCAAAGACCGACCCGAGCTGCTGCGCCATCTTCTTGTTTTTCAGCGACCACACCATTAGTATTAATATAATATTAAATGAATTAGAACCATGTTAAAAAAAATACTTTTTTTGTTTGATTTTGTATATATCATTTTCCATATCTGATTATATCTTGTATACCCTTTGTAATTAGTATATATATGAATACACATAGCCACAATTATTTGTGAATTTTATATTCTATCATGGTATCAGACATGTCTCTCTAAATATTCCCTGGCATTTTCCCAAAATTTCCAAATCCTCTCCCTAATTTCCGATCGCATGGCTCTAAACGGGTGTATCGTTTAAAGTACAAGTTGAATGGTTCACTCGATCGGCACAAGGGCAGGTTAGTTGCTCAAGACTTTTCTAGTTACCTGGTTTTGATTATGATCATACATTCAGTCTGGTGGTGAAAACATCTACTGTTCGTACTGTTTTATCTCTTGTTGTTACTCGTAATTGGCCATTAAGATAGCTTGATGTGAAAAATGCATTTTTAAATGATGTTCTTGATTCTCCGATTTATATGGAGCATCCTGCTGGTTACAAAGATCATCTGCATCCTGATTTTGTTGGCTGTTTGTGTAAGGCCATTTATGGTTTGAAACAAGCACCCCGTGCTTGGTTTCAACGATTTAGTTCTTTTTTGGTTGGCCTGGATTTTGTATGCAGTTTTGTGGATACCTCCTTATTTTTTTGAGAAAAGTGCAGATATAACCCTACATAATTGACGAAAGTGCAGATATAACCTTCATGTTTTCGAAAGTGCA
>JAULKM010142834.1:0-18094 GCA_032355605.1 Rubia tinctorum | reverse complement strand
TTGCCCGGTGGGGCAGTCCCGGGAGTGGAGGGAGAAGTCTGCTCATCTGGCACTGTAATGGTGCGTCTAGAGTTTCTGCTTTGAGGATTCAAGTCAAGGTGGAGATTTGTTGGTATGCCTTGAATATGTATTAGCCGCTTCAACAGGTTGGTATGGGGTCTCGCTGACGGTATAACATGTCCTCTGTTTAGGCTGTTATTGGCATTCTGTCTTCTGTTCTGGTTTGGGCCAAAATGTTTTTGGACCCAAAGCCGTTAGATTTTAAGGTGGAGAGGGATATATATATAGTGTCTCGTCCTTTTATTGTAACTCAAAGAGATAGGATTGGTAGAGAGTTGGAAATCTGTAATTCTGGCCTTTTCTCTCTAGTGGAATCCGATCTTGGTCGGTCGTGGATGTAGCCAATTGGTGAACCACGTAAATTCTGGTGTTTTGTCTTTCGTTTTATTTTCTTTGCTTGTTCTTTCTCGGTATTCCGCACAACATACACACACACACACATATATTGGATTATATCCATTCTTATATGCATGAACCCTTAGGTAAATCCCCCTTCTTCGTGGACGATCCCGACTTGCCATTATCTACTTAGTTGTAGCTAAGAGCATTTTAGAGCTTAACAATAGTAACTTTGAGAGATACGGAGACGACCTCCCACAAATGGCGGCCATTCACTTTTAAGACTTTGGAAGTCTCCTCACTCATAATCTCCACCGCCCCATGTGGGAAAACTTTCATCACCGCAAAAGGGCCAATCCACTTTGACCGTAATTTTCCCGGTAATAACCGAAGGCGTGATTGGAATAGAAGGATTTTTTTACCAAAGTCAAAGTCCTTTCTATTGATTAAACTATCATGTTTGTCCTTGATTTTCTCCTTGTAAATTGTGGCGTTCTCACAGGAGTCATTCTGAATCTCCTCAAGCTCTTGTAATTGAAGCTTTTGCTGCACACTGGCCTTATCCAAATTCATATTGAAGCTGTTTACGGCCCAATGTGCTCTGTGTTCAAGCTCAACCGGTAAGTGACATGACTTAATAAAAACCAACTGATATGGATACATTCCAATTGGGGTCTTATAGATCGTTCTATACACCTACAAGGCGTCATCTAACCGAATGCTCCAATCCTTCCTATTCGGATTAACCGTGTTCTTAAGGATTTATTTAATCTCTCGATTGGAGACCTCGGTTGGGCCATTTGATTATGTTGATAGGTCATGGAGGTTCTATAGGTTACCTTATATTTCTTCATCAAAGCCTTGATTGTCCGATTGCAAAAGTGGGTTCCTCGGTCACTAATCACGGCTCGGGGAATTCTGAACCGAGAAGAGATGTTCGCTTTGAAGAACTCCGCGACCACTTTTGAATCATTGGTCCTAGTAGCCTTTTCTTCGATCTACTTAGATACATAATCAACGGAAATCAAAATATATGTGCAACCAAAAGATTTTGGGAAGGGTCCTATGAAGTCAATCCCCCACACATAAAAAATCTCACAATACAAGATGCTTGTTTGTGGCATTTCATTTCTTTGGGAACTATTTTCCTTTCTTTGACACTTATCACAAGATTGATAAAACCTATAGGTGTGTTTCATCATGTGAGGCCAAAAGAGATTGCTTTCTAGAACCTTTAAAGTGGTTCTTTTGGCACCAAAGTGCCCACCACATGCAAGAGAGTGACACATAATTAGAATTAAACATACTTCACTCTCCGGGATGCATTTACAGATCATTTTATCTGGGAAATGCTTCCATAGATATGGATTATCCTACACGTTGTACTTAGCCTTACTTTTCAACCTATCCCTTTGAGCCTTAGAGAAATTTGGAGGAAATTGGCGGAAGACAAGAAAATTAACTAGATCAGTATACCAAGGGTGGGCCTCTCTAAGTGCAAACAAATATTCATCGAGAAATTATTCCCAGATGGTCTCCCTCCTAGGCTTCTCAATAACAATCTCCGACTCACTAATTGATGTCAATCGACTTAGAGGGTCTGCCACTACATTTTTACACCCATTTTTGTCCCTCACCTCCAAATCAAACTCACTCAAGAGGAGTAACCATCTAATCAACCTAGGATTGGCTTCCTTCTTGGCCATTAAGTGGCGAAGAGCCTCATGGTCCATGAAAACAATGACCTTTGTACCAAGTAAGTACGACCTAAATTTCTCAAGAGTGTATACTACCGCCAATAACTCTTCCTCCGTTGTGAAGTAATTGCGATGTGCATCATTAAGTTTATCGAGGCATGGTATATAGTATGAGGGATCATCCCTACCCTTTGACCTAGGACCACACCAATGGCGTAGTTACTAGCATCACACATAATCTCAAAAGAGAGGTCCCAATTAGAGGGTTGAATAATGGGGGAGGAAACAAGCATTGCCTTCAAAGTGTCAAAGGCTATTTTACATTCTAGGTCAACCACAAAATCTGCCTCTTTTTGCATCAATTTTCACAAAGGGGAGGCAGTCTTAGAAAAGTCCTTAATGAAACACCGGTAAAAACCTGCGTGACCTAAGAATGGCCTAACATCTCTAGCACTCGATGGGTATGGTAGGGATTGGATCGTGTCAACTTTAACTTTGTCTACCTCAAGACCTTGGGAAGTGACCACATGACCTAATACAATGCCCTTTTCCACCATGAAGTGGCATTTTTCAGAGTTTAATACGAGATTGATTTCAATGCATCTCTTAAGTACTAACGATATATGGTTACTATCAAAAGAATCTCCATGAACGGTGAAATCATCCATAAATACCTCTACAAAGTGCTCAAGAAACTCCTAATATATACTGACCATGCACCTTTAGAATATGCCAGGGGAATTGCATAGACCAAAAGGCATGCGCCTATAGGAAAAAGTGCCAAAAGGACATGTGAAAGTGGTCTTCTCTTAATCTTCTGGGGCTATGGCAGTTTGGAAATACCCAGAATACCTATCTAGGAAATAATAAAAAATTTGCCCAGCGAGCCTCTCAAGCATTTGATCCATAAATGGTAGAGAAAAATGGTCTTTCCTAGTTACCGCATTCAACCTACAGTAATCAATACACACTTTCCACCCATTTTGCAAACGAGTGGGAACCAATTCACCCTCCTGGTTATCTATCACGGTCACACCACTTTTCTTAGGCATAACTTGGAAGGGGCTTACCCACTTTCTATTGGAGATGGGGTAAATCATTCCAGCTTGGATCACTTTAAGGATCTCACTGTTTACTACCTCTATCATCGGCAGATTAAGTTGATGTTGGGGTTGCCTCACCGATTTAGCCCCATCACGTAACAAGATACGATGTATGCAAGTGAAAGGGCTAATTCCCTTGATATCGGTAATGCTCCACCCAATTGCCTTTTTTGGCATCTAAGAACCTCCATCAACCTTCCCCTATTGTTCCTTGGTGAGTTTACTTGACAATATAACGGGTAAAGTTTCTCCTTTACCAAGGAACACATATTTCAAATTCTTGGGTAGTGGCTTCAATTCCACTACCGGTGCTTTCTCAAGAGACGTGGGGATTCCCACATCTCTAGGAGCATCGAGAACTTCACTAAGGGTGTTTAGAGGTAGATTATCAACAAAATTAAGCCTTTCAATAGTCTCAAGCAAATTTATCCTCAAACGATAATCATGCAATTCATTTACATCAAAACTATTTTCTAAAGTGACCTTCAAACAATCAATGCCATCAATCACAAACATATCTTGCACATAGTCATCAAAAATATCAACAATATCAATAGCATGGCAAGAATGACCCTTAATCGGGAATTTCATAGCATCGTAGATGTTAAACTTCACAACTTCCCTATTATACTCCATGGTTAAACATCCACTATGCACATCGATTTTAGTTCTAGAAGTTTTAAAAAAATGGTCTCCCTGATAAGATAAGGGTGACATGTTTGTCATTATCCATATCTAGAACATAGAAATAGGCCGGGAAGATCAGTGTATCAACCTTAACCAAAACATCTTCCACAATTCCCCGAGGGTAAGTGTTGGAATGGTCGGCTAATTTGATCACTATCCCGGTGTCATGCAATTTTCCAAGATCTAGGGATTCATATAAGGAGTATGGAATCACATTGATTGGTGCTCCTACATCTAGCATGACATCTTGGAAATTATTACCACCTATGATGCAAGGGATGGTAAACATGTCGGAATAATCGCATTTTGGGGGGAACTTTCTTTTTAAAAAGGGACGACACTTGACCACCAATTTTTATCTTTTCACCATTTTTCAAAGTTTTATTTCTCCTAGGGGTACATAATTCCTTAAGGAATTTAGCAAACCTAGGTACTTGGTAAATGGCATCAAAGAGAGGAATATATACCTCACACTTGCGGAAAACTTCAAAAAGTGCTTTGTTCTCATTCTTGCGATTCTTGTTCCGGAAAGCCGCCAAAATGGGGGTGGTGGAAGGACCTTCTCGATTTCAAGCTTCTTCGGTGGTTGAGTGGCCAATTCATCAGCCTCTTTTCCCTTTACCACTAGCTCATCTTCTATCTCATATTCGACCTTCACAATTGTCTCATGCCCTTCTAAACTTTTGAACCTCTCAGAAGAGCGGTTCTCAATGTTTGTGAATTGAGATGCGGTTCGGTCTTCCAAGTTAGTGAAATTTTTGTTATAGCATGCATGAGCTCCTCATGTTCCATCCTTTGTCTTTCTTCTTGGGGGATAGAAGGCCCTTTCATCCCTTAGGTAGGGTTGTTGTGGTGCCCAATTTTTCCCTTGATTACCTTGGTAATGGGGTTGCCCACCTTGAAAATTTGGTTGATAAACACCTTGGCCACCTTGAAGATTTGATTGTCCGGCTTGATCATTTCTTCACCTAAAGTTTGGATGGTCTCTCCACCCGGGATTGTAGGTCTTGGAGTATGGATCATACCTCTTCTCATTGCCTTGTCCCCTTTGAAAACCTTGGCCACCTTGGTAGCCTCTATTCCCTTGGAAACCTTGGAATTGTCCTCCTTGATAACCCATGGCTTTAGCCTCCTCAAACTGTTCATCTTGGATTTGAGGGCATGTCTCGGTGGAATGTTCCAATGAACACACTCCATAAGCTTTGACTTATTGCACCCTCCCCTTCATTAGCTCCTTCATCACGGAGGCTAAAAACTTGCTCATGAAGTTTGGGTGTTTCTGGATTTGGAAACTCTTTCACCCTTGACCTTTTTCTAACACCAAATTTTCTAGTCCCATTAGCCACTTATTCAAATAATTCCATGGCATTTTTGGGCTCTTGTTGGCAATCGACCCATTACAAGCGCCATTGACCATCCTCGTATCTTCAATGAACAAACCATCGAAGGAATGGTACACAAGATCTCGTTCTTTGTAAGGGTGTTAGAGGAAACTAGCTAGAAATCTATTCAACCTATCCCAATATTCATATAAATATTTACTCCAAAATTGGGAGATGTTGTTTAGCTCCTTCTTCAAACCTACCAACTTGGATTCCGGAAAGAATTTCTCCAAGAACTTCTACTTCATGTCCATCCATGATGTTATACTTCCGGGGGGGAGGTAGTATAACCAATCTTTGGCTGCATCCTTTAAAGAGAAAGGGAACGCCCTTAGATTGAAATTATCCTCTGTAACTCCGGTTGACTTCATATTCATGCTCACGAGATGGAACTCGGACAAGTGCTTGTTCACATTCTCCCCACTCATCCCGTGAAAAGAAGGTAGGCAGTGGATCATTCAGGACTTGAGCTCACAAGTGGTATTTCCGGAAGAGGGAGGAAACTGATGTAAAGCAGTTAACTCACTAGGTTAGGAGTCATTTGTTCCCTATAGGTTCTATTATAATCCTCCATAGTTTGTGTAACTGTTTCTGGCGGGGGTTGAGTAATTTGGCTAGCTAAACATGCTAGCCTCCTTGCTTTCCGGAGTTTTCCTAAAAGATCGGGATCGTAGTACAAGAGTTCTTGCCTATTGGTACAAGTATTGACCATAAACCAAGAACTAGATAAATACAACCTTATCCAAAGAAACAATCACAAAAGCAATAAAATGTTAACAACAAACAAGCAAAAAAGCAAAAAAAAAGAATTACACTAACACTTTAATAAAATACGCATTTTCCCTAGCAGCAACGCCAAAATTTGGGAAGCCATTGTCGTGCCTCTAAAAGATAGTATTTATAGGCCCTAATTGCGGCTAACTACTAGAAAGTAGATAGTAGCAAGTCTGGGTCATCCATGAGGAAAAATGGGTTTTATCAAGTGTTAAACGTAGTTAAAAAGCACACAAAGAAGTCACTCTACATGTGTGGTAATAAAGTGAGGGGTTTTGGTTTTGGAAACCACTACACTTAATTTAAACTACTAAAGTAGCAAAAAATTATATACGATAATGCAAATAAGATCACACTAATACAAAAACCAGAATGAAGATGATAATGAGCCTTGGGCGCAATTGGTTTACATTTCTAGCCATCATTTGATAATTGATTAATTAATCTATTTTATGCATTAATCACATATTGTGGAGAAATTATCAACATCTTTCAAGTGAAGATATTTCTTGCCTCTCCTCGATTATAGTTAGAGTGGGCGATGGGCGCCACACAATAACCCCTACCCTCGGATCACCCTAGATGATCGGCGTCATAGACTTTCCCGAGAATAGAAATACACATGGAGAACCAATACAACTAACACAATATCCTATAAGCAACAAATATCGTGATAGTACAAATATATTTACTAATAACGGCTATGAGGATCGGCCTTCATGCTAATTGTTATTAGTGAGCCACATTGATAATAAATCAAACCCTTTCAAATTCATCTAAAATCTAAGCAATTTAATCAATAAATAATCATAATTAGTTATCACACCAAATTATAACCTAACATCAATTAACGATAATCACATCAACAAAAAGTCAAAGTATCCTGGGTTTGACCAAAAACCTAGCAAATAATTAACCCACAATTATCAACTAGTTGATTATCCTTGTCTAAATCATGCATTAACTACATAAGAAAGCACAACATATACTTGATAATCAAAGCACAAAATAGGATAAATCAAATCACACAAATTCATATTTAAAATGCTTACCAGTTGCTCCCAAGAGATTATTTAGCCTAGATTAGCTAAACCCATTACAAAAGCACAAAAATCCATGGTAAAAATTGGAGAAATTATAAAGAAATAAACGTTATCTAGGATTTTTTTAGGGAAGAGAGAGATTAAAATAGGGAGAAAGCGGCTTCAGCCCAGCCGCCGCTGCGGCACGCAGGACATCTCTGCGACCTGCAATACCTCCTTTAACCCACGATTTTGTTTTCTTGTTGACTGGGCCACAGGCCGCAGCAGTGTCCTGCGGCCCGCAATGAAGAAGCTTCCCAAAACCAGCATCTACCAATTTAAAATTGGTCTTCTTCTTATTTTCTACGCCACGGGTGAACCGCTGATTCGTTTTGGGAGTTCTTGTAGTTAATTTTATAGTAGTCTAGAAGATGAATCCAATGGTACTACCCTTGGAGGCTGGTTCTTCTTAAATCAATATATGAACTCGGTTCAAACTTCCAGATCAAAATTCATCCGCTTCTTTGTCTTATTTCTTCGACATTTTTATTTTCTACCACAATTTGACTCGTGGCCTTCAATTTCTACCATCCTTGAAAATGTTCTTTACTCAAATTCTCTTAAGTGTTTACGAAACAATATACAAATAAAGCTCACAAAAATGAATATACATGCTCGTAAGAACCAAAAATCCATTAGACTAAAAATAGGTTACAGAATGAAGGATTTAGATACGAAAATCGTAAACAGTTATCTAAACCCCTAATGATGTAAACCTAACTAAATCTAGCAATTTCCAAAAAAAAAGGTAACAAAAGAGAAGTTAAATATTTTGGAAAATACATGCATTTGATATCTTATCACGATTGGTTATCGAAGTCGAATACATCCATTTAAGCTTTCTTTAAAATTGTATATGCAAAATTGTTTTTGTGTTGATGACCTGTTCGCTTAGGTTGACTATAGAGAGACATCGCCGGTACATGTTGACCATGCCACTATTTTAGACCGACATGTATGTGCGATGCATGGCCGATGTCGCACCATTCATTCCCAAAGCTTGTAGATAAGTCCTAAACATTTTCATATATTATTCAGGACTAATGGCTTGTGAAGAATCCTCCAATTTCCTATTTTTCTAGGTCTTTTTTCCATTTTACATATTTATTTACTTATACATCTTCACGGTTTATAACAATTAATATTTTTTATACAGTTCTCCGCAAAACGACACAACTCAATGCCTCTTGTGTTCGACTTCGAACAACATACAATGGATGTTGATAGCCCACATTTTAATGTCTTCTGAAGCAGTAGAATTTCATGACAAACCCCACTTTGGTAAATCCTATAGCTAGCTAATTAAATGCATGTAATTATTTGATTTTAAATTAATATGATTTGTTGTTAATTGCATATATATTTATAATATATGTTACTTTTTTGTGATTTCTTACATCTTGGGGGGCATTGTACCACTCATGCCGAATGACAAGACCAATGTACTGTTGAGGTGCTACGAGAGAGAATGGAGCATGAACTACTCGGATAAGGGTGGTAAAAACAACAAAACCCAAAAACCTAACTATCTGAATTTGAATAACCCGAACCATATTTAAAATACAGTTTTCAAATAACCGAATTGAGTAAACCAAATTTTGAATATGGTTTTTGGTTTGATTTTGGATGTGGAAACTCAATTCAAAACCCAACCCGAATACCGAATTACAATTAAAATTTAAAATAAATAAATAAATAATTTTAGATAATATAATTTAAAAACATTAAAATAGAATTTATAATTACACCAATACAACAAACAACACCCATTCCCTCGTTTATACAGGTCTTTTTACCTCAATTTTTAGTCCCAAAAAAACCGAGATAAATACTGTTGTAGTAAAAAGTAATTTCTTACCTCGTTTAAAAACTGAAGTAAATACTATTGTAGTAAAAAGTACGTTTTTACCTCGGTTCAGAACCGATGTAAGAAATTACTTTTCACCTTATATTTGGACTAACTTCGAAATATTTGTGACCAATGTTGGTTCAAGCAAGATGATTGAGAATTGGAATTCATAGCTGCATCATCGTTCAGAACAACTTCAGCGTGCATATGGAGCAATGTTGATGATGGAAAGAAGCCAGACAAAGGGACTGGATTTGCCGCGACATCGACTACGTCAACGTCACGAATAAATGATAGCAACATTGAGGATAATGGTTTCCAAGGTACCATCATTGCGGGCCATCTAATGTGACAGGCTATTCAATACGATGTCATTTTGTATGGGCGACGTCATAAAAAAATTGTCAATTTATGCGACACCGGTAAGGTTTCGTTTCTTCACTAGTTTGTGCGATATCGCAGATTAGTCTAGGAGACATTAGTTCTCGTACAATATTATAACATTTAATATTTGATTACAAAAAATTTTGTTCGTCAATAACTATTACATGTTACCTAATGTTCCACAACTCGTGAAATGTTTACACATAATACGACAATCAATTGTTGTGCAATTGATATCGAAAAGAATGAGAATGCAAGGAAAAAACAAAACTAGAATAATGATGGAAAATACATGTTAGAATATATTAAAATACATGAGGATGATATGAAACTGAAACATTCATTGTATTGAACTTACATTGTCTAGTTGCACACTGAAATTCCATCGATAACTCTCTTTGTCCTATTACAAAGAATGCACCCTAAACAAAATTTATGTTAGAAATGGGCAGTCCCCTAGTGTCCAAATAATATAGTCATACGCAAACGGCATTAATCTGAACATGGAAAAAATTCATAGTCTACTTGAAAGTAACGCCGCATGCAAAGGAGATAGGAGTTGCAAAGTCCAACTAAAGAGCGACGTCGGACATTCTTTTACATGACAACCATTTCATAGCATTTGCGACGTCAGTCATCATCCGGTCCCATATCGTATGGGACGACTATCTTTTATCGACGTCACATATTCAACCCGTGTTCATAAAAAGACAAGATTATTGTCCACAATCATCCCTAATCTAAGCCATTTTTATCACACCTTATAAACATTTATCTAGAGAACAAAAATAAATATACACTATATAACACGTTACACAATCATCATACTTTATGAAAATATCCAATCTTTGACCAATAAGAAAGAAAAACATATAGAATGTATATGGTAATAAAAATAGGAAATGAACATCGAATGGATGTAAAACTACCTCAATTAATTTGAACTCGGAGATGATGCTCCATCCTCGTATGCTGGTTGATGTTTTAAAGAAGAAAATTGAATGATTCTTTATTGGTTTCATTGGTGTGAAATGGAAAGGATGGTATGTAGTTGGGTTTGGAGGAGGAGTGTTGTTGATGGGAAATGTTCGTTGTTGTTGAATGTTATTGGAATGAAAAATGAAGGGGGGGATTTTTGGTTCAAATTTTTGGCTCAAATTTTTGGTTCCCGCTGGAAAATTCAATACAAGCGATGTTGCAGAGGGATCACTTTTGGATTCGTTTTGCACAACAAATTTGCGACATTACACATAAAGTTCACAATATAATTTTTAAAAGTGTAGTAAAATATTTCCTGTAAGATTTCAGCCCTTAACGATGACCTGTTTATGCAAATATGGGAATACCATTGTTCTAAAATTTTGAATAATAAATTGTTGTCTCCGGTTTTACATTTCAAGTTCTCCCACTCTGTTGGAGGGACCTAAGTGCAAAATTATAAATGTACACTGGCATTCCAAAACCCGATTACGATTAGCTCGAAAATAAACTTTGACATCTGAAGTTGAACTTATACTTACCGAGGGTAGTAAACAAACTGGTTTTATTCCACACATACTTCCACAAGTTTTTTGAATGACGCCTTGTATGCTTGTTAGTAATATTCTACAATATATACGAGGCCATGTACTGTCTCTTTCAAAATTGTGGACGGAATTCTATTATCTTTTTATTTCTTCAAATACCAAGAATATGACATTCATGCGATTCTGTGTGGTAAAATTATCGTTCTCATAGGACTTATGGTAAGGGTATTAATGGAATACTAACAAAAATGATGGACGATTACATCGGTATATGCGTTAATGACCAAATCGGAACATTGTGGTCGTGAATTGGTGAATCAATTAAGTGTATCTCCAGTTTAACATTTCAAGTTCTCCCACTCTATTGGAGGCATCTAAGTGTAAAATTATATAAGTACACTGTCAAATCCAAACCCGATTACAATTAGCCATAAAAAAACTTTGACATTCGAAGTTAAACTTATACTAACCGAGGGTATTAAAGAAACTAGTTTTATTCCACATATACTTCCACAAGTTCTCGCAAATGACGCATTGTATACTTGTAAGTGGTATTCTACAATTTACTCAATGCCATGTAATATCTCTTTAAAAAAATTGATGGACGAAATTCTATTATCTTTTTATTTCTTCAAAAACCAAGAATATGAAATTGATACGATTCTATATGGTGGAAATTATCGTTCTCAAAATGCTTATCGTAAGGGTATTAATGGAATACTAACAAAAATGACGTATGATTACCTTGGTATATCCCTCCATGACAAAATCGGAACATTTTGGTCGTGAATTGGTGATTCGCTTAAGTATATCTCCAGTTTTACATTTGAAGTTCTCCCACTCTGTTGGAGGGACATAAGTACAAAATTATAAAAGTACACTATCAGTCCCAAACCCGATTGCGGTCGACCCTAAAAGAAACTTTGACATCCGAAGTTGAACTTATACTAACCGATGGTAGTAAAGAAACTGGTCTTATTCCACATGTACTTCCACAAGTTCTCCCGAATTCCGCCTTGTATACTTGTAAGTATTCATCTACAATTAACACTGAGCCATGTACTATCGCTTTAAAAATTCTGATGGAAAGAATTCTATTTTCTTTTAATTTCTTCAAAAACCAAGAATATTAAATTTCATGTGATTGTATGTGGTGGTTCCCATCGAACTAGATGTCAATAAAGTTCACCAGTTGTGCTAAAAGTGATTATCGAACTAGACGTCTATGGAGTTCATGGACATTTATAAACTTTAATTAGTAGTATCTAATATACTATTGACCGTTATTAAGGTCAGTTATATTTGTTTAGGTCAAACGCGGGCCCAGTTTCCATGCTAGTGGGCCAAAGCGGAGAGTCTCACATAATGCGAACCAACGTTGGTAACATGTCGTTCGAATGTCGCTAAACACGATATATATGCAACATCGCATATGTTGTTGGTCAAACATAGACCCGTTGCAATGCTAGTGGACTGAAATTATGAGGCCCATATATAGATTAGCCAACTTCGCTCCAACTTCAGTACCATGTTAATTTGGTCGACTGATCTGTGATGTTGCTTCATCCAAGGCGGAATTCACAATGATTCATAATGACTATATATATGGAGCCCATCACATACATTACTTTAAACATTTAACTTTCCCTCAAATTTCAGAAGTCCTCCAACCCATCTTTTCGAAGGTATGCTTCCTATATTCCCTAGAGTACTTTCATTTTTTTTATTTGTCATTAAATTTTATATTTATATGGTGTATCAATGGTTTTTTTTGAATTGAAATTCCCATGGATGTTGACTTTCTGTTCTAGGAATTTGGGTTTTACGTTCTCACTTGACAA
Organism: Rubia tinctorum; assembly: GCA_032355605.1. Taxonomy (NCBI): domain Eukaryota; kingdom Viridiplantae; phylum Streptophyta; class Magnoliopsida; order Gentianales; family Rubiaceae; genus Rubia; species Rubia tinctorum. Next base: position 5,370 of record JAULKM010142834.1, on the reverse strand, counting down.
CCGGTCCTATTTTGTTGTTTATAACCCTTGTTTTCGCCAGTTTTCTGCAGTTGATAATGCATCAGTTAGGTTTGAATGCGATGTTGCTGGTTCGTAAATCCTTCTTCATTTGGAGCAATCGCATAGCGACGTTGCTCATTCTTTTGTTCTGCTAACACTACTTGAATGCGACGTCGTACTTTTGGGAGGTTGTCATCGTGTCTCTCAAAGATAGTATTTATAATCCCTAATTGCAGCTAACTACTAGAAAGTAGATAGTATCATGAGGGATCGTCCACAAGGAAAATGGGGTTTTTATCGAGTGTTAAACATAGTTGAAAAGCACACGAAGAAGTCACTCAACTTGTGTGGTAACAAAGTGGGGGTTTTTGGTTTCGGAAAATGCTATGCTTACTTTAAACTACTGAATTAACAAATAATTATAGAGAATGATGCAAATACGATCACACTATCACAAAAGGAATAAAGACCATAACGAGACTTGGGAGCGATTGGTTTACATTTCCAGCCATCCTTTGATCACAGATTAATTAACCTATTTTTATGCATTAATCATATATTTTGGAGAACTTATCAACAACTTTCAAGTGAAGATATTTTTTTTGTCTCTCCTCGGTTATAGTTAGAGTGAACGATCTGTATCACACAATAACCCTTACCCTCGGGTCACCCTAGACAATTGGCGTCATAGACTTCCCCAAAAATAGCAATAGACATAGAGATCCAATACATCTAACACAGTATCCTACAAGCGAGAAATATTGGGATATCACAAATATATCTACTAATAACGACTACGAGGATCGACCTTCATGCTAATCGTTATTAGTGAGCCACATTGATTAATTAGTCAAACCCATTCAAATTCATCTTAAATCTAAGCAATTTCATCAATCAATAATCAAAATTAGTCGTCACACCCAATTATAATCTAACATCAACTAAAGTTAATCACATCAACAAAAGTCAAAGTCTTCCAGGTTTGACCAAAAACCTAGCAAATAATTTACACACAATCATCAACTAGTTGATCATGCTAGTCTAAATCATGCATTAACTTATCAAGAAAGCACAAAATATACTTGATATATAAAGCACAAAATAGGGTAAATCAAATATCGTAAATTCATACTAGAAGTACTTATCAATTACTCCCAAGAGTATATTGAGCCCAGATTAGCTAAACCCAAAACAAAAGAAAAAGTCCATGGTAAACATAGGAGAAACTAAAAAGAAATAAATGCAAACTAGAGTTTTGAAGAGGGGAAATTTGGATAAGAAGAAGAGTAATTGAAGAGAGAGGCTAAAAATGAGAGATAAAGGGTTTCAGGCCAAGTCATCGTTGCAGGCCGCAGGACATCTTTGAGGCTCATAATGCTCTCTTTGACTCGAAATAATGACCTGTTAACTGGGATGTGGGCCGCTGCAATGTATGTTTATTCGCAAAAAAGAAGCTGCCAATTTTCAGCTTCTACCAACATAATTGGCCTTCTTTTTCCAATCTTCTAGTTTCTTCATTTTTTCCTACAACACTTGATATCTTCCGAACCCAACCACTTTAACAAGAACTAAAACCCTTTATAAATTAAAGAATTAGGATATCAAATATATGAATTCAACCTAGCCCCTTAATTTATAAAATATCAATTTATTTTCAATTCAGCACCAAATCTATTTCAAAATTAGATTTTGAATGTGTTAAAAATGGGATATAAATTGAGCACATCAACTGTTCTCATTTGACCAATCAGTTTCACAGATTGGATAGAGACGTCACGCATACATGTCAACCAAGTCACTTTTTGGTCTGACGGTTAAGTGTGATGCCTTGACGACAAAACAGATTAATTGAGCCAATTTGTATGAATTTCAGAAATAATGGCCAATGGTGCTGGTTCAAGTAGACGGGCCCCGATTGAGGTGAGTGATTTCTTGTCGGATTTAAGTTGGTTTTATTTTCTTATATATTTTCTAATTATGTTATTAAAATTTTCATTGACCAATAAAGATCCCTGGATATTTGGATGAGGGTCGTCACCCTCGGACCACATTCGGGGATGTCATTCCACACTTTGTCCACACTCTTACCCAGACGAACTTCGGTGCAACTTGGATTTTTGTAAGTCCTCCTTGTAACACATGTATTTCATTTTCAATTAAATATTTCTATAAGTTACTTTCATATTTACTAAATGTGGTATTTTTACAAATCAATCCGTACCAAAACAAATTTTGGAGCTCCTACAACCGTACAAGTTGCCAGCTATGCTGCAGTGCAACAGAAAAGAGTATGACAGCATTACTCGGGGAACAGGAAGTTCAAGACCGTGGCCTCTAAAGGGTTTAGTAGGTTTCTTGATGAAGAGGAACTCCACATTGGGGTCACACTATATTTCAAGGTGGTAAATGATGTTGGGCCCATGGTTTTTCATATCATTATTCTTCCCCGTAGATTTTAGTTTTCCAGGACTTTTCAACAATTGTTTCAAACTAATTTATTCGAATTTGGAATAACATTTATTTACATTCATTTAAGGTTCAATCTATAATATTTTCCATTGAAATTAATTTTAATGTCACTAAATCCTTCATATGAAACCCAAGAACCCTTCATATGTAACTCTCTCTCCCTCCTACATTTTAGAGAACAGTAATTATAAAAATATACATTTATGAAAAGTAGCATGAAACAATAATAATATTGGAGGGCCATTTCAATAATAAAATCAGAATTAAACACCAGCCATCATCCGCGGGGTAGGCACTGATCTTCACCCCATCATAAGCCAAAATCCTATTACCGAAATGCGAGGATCTGTAATTATCTTCCAGCTTTTTCAAAATCTCCCTATTCACTTTCTTTGATCTCACCTCCGGAGTAATTGTTACCTGCATGCATGGATCATTCTCCAAACCCATAACAACATCAGCATATATTGAACAACAGGAGTATATATTGAAATACATAAGTATGTGATACTGATTTAATGAGCCACAAACAACATGAGCATCATAATTGTTTACTGATATTTCCAACTGTAAAAAAATAGCAGGGGATAGATATAGGGGATCACTCTGGTTCCTTCCACCAGCAGTAATAAGAGGGAGTTCAAGGTTACTCTGAACATGACCAACACTTGTGTAAAATGAATAATTTGTTTCAATCATACTGATACTTTCAAACATTTTTTGCAACCAAATATTTTTAATAAATTAGAAATGTTGACATACGTGTTTGTGGGGTCAAATTGTTAGGCCCATATGTATGTCTGACGTCAGTCATATATTGACTCCTTCTTGTCGTTACTGACATAGGTGTGACATTGCACTATGCGAGACGGACAACACAAGAATCCAAAATGACATTGCACCAAAACAATCTTAAATAAGAGGTCCCTTATATTCAGTTCATGTTCACAAGTTTCCTACAAATTCCAATAGTCCCCCACACCTATGCTCTACCCTCATCTCAAAGGTATAGTTTTTCAACACTTCTAACACATACTTTTCTATATTTGTTGCTTTACATTGTCTGATGTATGGTCTGTGAATATGTTGTGTATTTTAGTTTTCTCATTCTTACTTAAATATGTAAGATTGTGAATTTTCCTAAAATGTATACCTAGGTACTATGTTTTGGTATGGTTTTGGACATTTTTCAGTACTTTTTTTTATTAAAACATCATTTTTTACCGGTTTCTATGTTTTTTCCCATAGCTACCTCAGATATATGCGACCTCGGTAGCCTTTCAGTGACATGTTGGTCTATGCAACCTTTATGCGACGTCGTATATTCATATGTCAACAAATATTGCACTCAGTTCGGTTGGACCATTGGTGTTACTGATGGGTAAATGATGTTGCGTACAAGCATTTAAGTTTGCATTACATTTTTAAACGTGACCTTGTTCATGCATCTGTTACCTGTTCAGAGTAGTCGGTATTATAGCGACGTCGCAGGTACACGTCGACTAAGTTACTAATTAAGACCGGCATGTATCTACGACGTATGTGTGACACCGCACCCTGCATTTCCATTTTTGTATGCTCTTAACATACCCTTAACATTTTCTTCTGTTATTCAGGACTAGTGGCAAGTGAAGGATCTCAAGCTGCCCCACTTTCCAGGTTTTTTACCATTTTACATAGATTGTTACTAATAAATTTTTAAAATTTACCACAATTAATATTTATTTGGTCTAACGTAGTTCTCCACACAAATGAGAAATCTAAAGCCTCTTGTGTTTGACCTTGAACATCATATAATCGTCGATGATAGCCCACGGTTCCACTACACCTTGAAGCAGCAGAACTTTGGCAAAAACCCAACTTTGGTAAGGAATTTTCAATTAATATTAACTATTCTTCATTAAATATATGTATATATATTTCTAATCACTATTCTTTATTTAGTACTTCCCTTGGGAGATTGTACCACTCCTCCCGACTGAGAAGACCCACGTTGTTCTAAGGTGCTACGGGACAGAGTGGAGCATTAATTACTCAAGGGGTGGGAAGATCAAGGTCCTGTCCCTAAAGGGTTTCGGAGCGGATTAAGTTTATTATAAAAAAATTTATGTTGAAACTATGAGACAAATTTTAATCTAATTTATTACAATTTGTAAGGATGTGCTCTTAACTTTTCTAATAATTTAATTTCTTTAATTAAACATTATATAATTGACTGTTGTGATTTTTCCCTTCATTCCACCATTTAAATATCACATCTTCCTTTACAAATGTATATATGTTTCTGTTTTATCCTATGTTTTATACATTAGCAACGTCGGTATTTTGTCGAATAACATGTCGATTGGAATGACGTAGAATGCAATTTCGAATGTCCTGCTGAAACAATATATGCGACTTTGCAGCAATTCGGTAACATTACTTACTCCATTTTTTATTTCATTTTTTTACCTCATTTAATATAATAACTGAGGTAAAAAAATATATTATATACCTCTATTTTTAACCGAGATAAAATATTTATTTACTTCAATAAAAAACTCTGAGGTAAAAGAACTTTTTATCTCGGTTATTTGAGCTAGGCTAAAAATCATGAGGTGAAAGGGGTGAAGTAATTGGTCCAGTTTCTTACAGTAAACTGTTAAGATCAAACTAACAGAACTAAATTTTATTGATGTTGGTATGCCTTGAATACTGTAATAGCCGCTTCTGCGACCCTGTCCTGGGGGTCCGGGGGGGCGGCAGTCGCCCCTGGGTTTAAACGGGGGTCTCGCTGCTAGGTCAGCGAGTCGGGGGGTCCAGGGGGGCGGAGCGCACCCTGGCCTGGGGGGTCCGGGGGGGCGGAGTCGCCCCCGGCCCGACGGTATAGCTTGTCTCTTTATTGGACTGCTGTTGATTTGG
>JAULKM010142833.1:0-34631 GCA_032355605.1 Rubia tinctorum | reverse complement strand
CCAAAAATCCATTAGACTCAAACTAGGTTACAAAATGAAGGATTTAGATACGAAAACCAAAAACGGTTATCTAAACCTCTTATGATGCAAACCTACCTAAATCTAGCAATCTTCCAACAAAAAGATAACAAAAGAGATGTTAAATGCTTTGGAAAATACATGCGTTTGACATCTTATCACTAACGCATGGACTAACCTTCAACACAATTAGCCGTGGAACGAGTTATTGTTAAAACCTCATCCATCTTTACTACTCACTTATTCAGGTTAACTGTTCATTTCCGTGTAAAAATGATTATATAATCGCTACATCATCATGGGCTTTGTCCTCAATTTATATCGGTAAGGAATTTACATGACTTTAACAATCATAACCGTTTGAAATGCAATGTTCAAACCCTAACACAGGTATTAGTGTTATAAACTAGTTGGTTGAAAATAGAAACACTATGTAACTAATACAATGAGAACTCGCATGATGCCTCTTGTTTATCAAGTGTAAGTCGAATAGTTGGCGATGTCGGTAATTCAAAGGGAATGAGCCATTAGGTCCATGGTCAGGCCCATGACGTGGCAATAAACATTTGGCATTAATGAAATCACATTGTTTATCGGAGGTCCCGAGGTTATTACGACATATCGGAGATGTCGTACATTCGTAAAAATGGACCTATTGGGCCAATTTTGACCCAGAGGTTAACCTAAATTACACACGATCGACATTTTGCATGACACGTGCCACATCGCAGAACTGGTGGGAGATTAGCTTTATGCGCCATACTTGGTTAAAAAACCCAAAACACTTTGAAAAAATATTTATTGCCCAAATTGGCGCCCTCCATCTTCAAGGACCCCAAAGTTCTTCATCAACATTTCCTTCCCCCCCCCCCAAACAAATCAAGAAACAAACACACCCAAATCCACCACCAACATATTTACGTATGGAGAAACTTAGGGAAAAGCAAGAGACTATGATGGGAGGGGATTCCATGAATAGAAATAGTGGTAAGGTTTCATCTTTTCAACTTGATGATCATAATGTCAATGTGTCTACATCCCTTAGGATGTATTATTGAATGAGTGTTTGCTATTGCTATGTGGCTTACTTTTTATTTACTTTCTTGTACATTGTGGACTATACATACATGTAGGGTGCTATGGTTTCATTAAATATGTAATTTTTCTATGTGTTTTTGGTGTACAACATGAGGCAACTTCTTCATGTAGGTTATTTGATATGGAGATAACATTAAATGTTTCAATTCCTTCATTTTCTTCTTGTGTAGATCAATTTCATGAAAACTCTTAGTGTTTATTTAATGTCCATTATAAAGGTTGGAATGCAAATAATATATTGAACTCATCATTGAAGAGTTTTTTTTAATGAACTATACTTTTAGGTGTTCTTGTTAAACCATATAAACGGAAACGACCCAAAGAAAAGGGGATTTGAAAGCCTCGAAAAGACATAGGCAAGGTCGAGGTAGAGAAATTTTCAAGAAATTGATAGACATGATGAAGAAAGGCAAGAAACGTCCTATGAAGTTCGATCACATCAGGAACGCCATAGGAGAAGAAAGATATTGGTGGTCTTATTACATAGGTTTGATTGCTAGGATAAAGGTAGATATATTCTTGTACGAGTCGTGGCCTTGTGTTGATAATGTTTACAAGTCCAAACTATGGAGGGCCATGCAATATGCCTTCGAGATCGAGTGTGATTATATGGCAAGATTGAAAAAGAGAACCATACGGCGCTTTGGTGAAAGATGGAGAGATTTCAAAACCATATTGGCAAGGGATTACGTGTTTGGGAGGAAGAAGATTTGCAACCCAAGAATTAAGCATCCCTTCATAAGTGAATCCAGTTGGAAGGGTTTTGTTGCAAGAAAACTAGTGGATGAACAATCGGTAAGGAATTTACATTAACATGCTTAAAAGTATAAACACAATGGGTACATATTTTCAATTAGATGCATGCATTATATTGTGAGATAAACATGTTTATGGATGAGTACAGTTTCATTGGTATCGTTGAATGTGAATGTTATGTATGCTTGTTAGTGATTTAGAATCATAAAGGTCTATCATTGCCATAAAATGAGTAACACTAGGTGAATATGCGACGTCGCACGGTACTAATCAGGTTGTATATCGTTACTGTCGATTAGTGTGCAACATCGCAAATGAACTAAGTTCAGGCATAGATTTTGTCCGATAATGTATGTGACCTAGCTTATTAACCTGTCGACCCGTACAACATCAATAACGACTACAATGCAAAGTTGGTCAAGTGCAAGGGAATTCACATCACTGATTTTATTCTGAACCCTTCGATCTAATCATTTTACGGTGTCTAAGGGCTAGAAAAAGTAATCTTTCAAGAGGAAACAAGATGCGCCATACAATGGGTCATGGAGGGTTTTCCCTAGCTACAAGAATAATCATGAAGGAAATGTTCGAGGCAAAAGCCTATGACAAATTGGAGCTTGGAATGACAGAAGAGGAAGCGAGAGCTTCTATGGAATATCTCACGCTCGATGAGGTTCCCTGATTTGAGAAATGGATAAAGGGATGCAAAGGATGTGGGAAGAAGAAGGGTAAGTTCTACACCAATGATGCAGAGTTGGTTTCCAAACAAATTGTAATTTTTGCATTTGGTTTAGTTCATATGATGTGACTGATTGTTCAAGATGAAATTCGAGCAAAATGAGATTGATTACTGGTAATCTATAGGAGAAATTAAAATGGAAAAAAGAGTCTGGTGAGTTCATAGAGGATGGAAAGAAGAACATACTGGGGATTGCACTAAACAAGAAAGAATATTCGGGTTGGGTCTGAGTTGTCAGTATGCTCTCTACACATAGGGACATCTTTGTCAAAACTCGACCACCGAAGGTTGATATTGCGTCAAGTAGTCAACAAAGAGAGATTGATGCTTTGAAATACACATTAAGCCAACTAGTGGCTTATGTCTCTCAATAATCAAATGGGACAAAAATTCCACTTAACTTGGAGAGAATCATTGCAAGTTCTAAACCAGCACCGTCAACTCTCTCTAGTGGTGCTTCTACGACAATCTCAACACATGACCACCTAGAATGTGATAGTGGGCTCATACCCTCATCTCCGACTTCGTCAACGCCTATTACCTTCAATCGACAAGAACGAAGTTAGTTGAGGCCACCCAACGCAGCATGAAGGTATGAGTAAATATATTGCACTATGCATATGGAAACATACTTCATTCTATGTTTTAAATTAGAAAGTCTTCTTATGTAGGATAACTGCTTGTGCACACTGCTTGCCGAATTTGTTGATGGAGAGATCCACATCGTGGTAGAAGGTAAAGTGTATACATCTATACGAGTGCATCATTATAAGCCTGTCTCGAATAATAAAGTGGTGGTCAATGTCTCAAAGGCCCTCATAGATGGTGTGATTCTTCTAATCCCAGAAACCGAGGCAAGTACGGTAGGCAAGGTGTTGGGAATGGTTGTTGAATGACCCCTTTGTTTGGTGGATATTTTGGAGAACATGCTTACAAAGAAGGTATAACATGATAATTGATATACTATTACCAGTGAGTTGAGACAAATGTTATGTTCATAAATTTTAAGGTTGTTTTCATTTAGATCGAGACAAGGATTAGTAGCCCAAAAAAATTACCCAATCCATATGGGGATCCTAAACTAACAAAATCTCGTGTCTCAGAAATAAGCCACCACTATACAATCCCTTGAAGGATGGTTCCCTAAAGAACATCCACACAATTGTGATGGCACACCCTCCCTCGTATTTTTACAAAATTCCCGTGGAATAAGTGAGTATTTTTGGGTACAGGGTAAATCCTATTATCCGGAAGGAGGATTTGGAAGACTTGTTTAATTTCAATAATGTGCTACCTCCCGTGATGCAACTACATTGTTTTTAAGTTTTAATCCATTACGCACACTTGAATCATCGATATTTGTAATGTGTTTAGCTCTTGCATGTTTATAGGCTCTAACCATGTTTATAAGCTCTTGCATGTACAATCTGTTTCCGAATTCAAAGGGTGGATAAGGGTTCTTTTTCCATTAAAGATGCAACATGACCATGTTGCGATGAAGGAGTGTTAGGCCTATTTGAGCTCGCGGCTGAAAAGAAACCAATGTAAAAAAATATAATTAGCCGCAGTTCAAAACCGCAGTTAAAAATCATAATGAGAGACGTCGATAACAAATTTAATCAATTTTTCTTACAGTGAAAAATGACGTCACAAATTTTCTATGTCAACATCGATCACCATGACATAGCACGAAGATGGAGTAGTTGGAAGACTCAGAATACGGACCGACATCGCTCTATTGTCAGCACGGTCATCGGTTGAGGAATATTAACCTCGGTTATTTTCATGAAAAAATGAGGTTCGATTTGAACTGAGGTAATAAGTGTAATTTTTAAATACACCCACATTTACTTCGGTTTTTAGATGGCTGAATACTAAGGTAAAAATCCCGACAGAACCGACGTAATGAATGATGTCTCTTGTAGTGAAGTCGGGTCGCAACGCGCTAATGCTCACCAATGAGGGCTTGGATGGATCTTTTGAGTCGATCAGAGCTCAACATACGAGTTAACAGACTTAGCAGTAAACGTGGGGAACTTGTAAAATTCCAACCAACGTATAGGAATTAATCAAATAAAAAACAGTTTTCCCCATCTAGTCCAAAGAACTATTAATCTCCGATGATAAGAAAATCTCTTTGCAACCTATACAATGGAACCACACCCACTTGATGCCTCCATTTACTTAAAAATATTTTTTGATGAAAGTTCGAAAGACAACAAACACAGGAAGGGCTGCTCATCGGCTACACAAAATCCAAGGAAAATAAAATCAGATAGACATCTTTCGTATAGAGCGTAGATAAAGACTGCTTGTGACGCAATGGATTGGGGGTGGGGGGAGCGGCTAGATTTTACAAATCAATTTTGTTAGGGATGATTCTTGTTGGTAGTGTTGAAGCTCAATTTTTAAGTTTTGGAGTTGTGACTTCTGAAGAGAAGATTTTTTTACTGAATAAGATGGCTAAAAGCTATTTTGTTTTATTTTTTACCAGTATGATTTCTAGTTGGTTTATTTAATTTTCTACGCCACCTACTTAACCTTATTTATCTTTCATAATTACAAAGAAGTTCTATATTTGTAGGTTTCTCATGGTTAAATTCTTTTGAGTAAATGGGTTCAATCCAACTTCTGATTTAATAGATTCACTACATTGTAAAGGTTTTGGCCTAATTGATTTTATTTTAAGGTTACCCTAAGAACCCCCATCATAGAGACAATTTTTATTTTAAAGAAAATTTCATGGCACTCATGTGCTTATTGAGGCCTAAAAAATCGCGAAAGGTCATATCACTGAAAAGTTGACTTGAGATATGCATGCTGTTATTTGCTTTCATGATTACTCTTTCACTATTACAAACAAATTTTCTAGGGATGTTATTGGCAAAGGCCATCACAAGGGAGGTTTATATGTTTTTGATTATGGTGGTGCTACTTTATCTGCTTTTATTGCATCGTTATGCCTAAAGTATCTTTTGAACTTTGGCATAGTGGATTCAGTCATGTTTCTCATATCAATTTCTTCCTCATGAAATTTAGGTTGTTTGTTTGTTACTAGTCTGCTTCCAAAGCTGCATTTGTGTTCTTCTTGTAAAATGGAAAAGGATAAACACCTTTTCTTTGCTGAAAATACTAGACGTGCACCATAGTTGCTTGATTTGGTTCATTATGATCTTTGGGGGGCTGTGCCAGTTGTCTCTCATTATAGTTTTTCTTATTACGCTATCTTTGTTGATGATGACTCTCATTTTACTTGGTTATATCCTCTACAACGCAAGTATAATTTTGTAGAGGCATATATTCATTTCGAGGCCCTGGTTGAGAACTAGTTTTCTACCTCTATAAAGGTTTTTCAGAGTGATGGCATGACAATTTTCTTAAACCCTCATTTGAAAACTCATTTTGCTTCAAACGACATCCGTTATCAGCTTTCATGTCCCTACACACCGGAGAAAAATGGTTGAGCTAATCGGAAACATCGTCACATCACGGAAATTGGGCTCTCAATGTTTTTCCATTTTGGTTTGAATAATTCTTTTTGGCGTGATGCATACACTACAGTTGCATATACTATCATCGGGTTTCTACTCCCGTTTTATCTGATCAGTGTTCGCTCTCGATGATTTTTGGCACTACTCCCGATTATTCAAATTTTCATCCTTTGTGTTCTTGGGTTTTTCTGTTTTTGCATCTTTTTACTCCTCATAAGTTAGCTCCATGTATTTTTCCATGTATTTTCTTAGGTTATAGCTCTTAGTATAAGGGTATTCGATGTCTTGATCCTTCTACGAAGAAGAAGTACATCCATCATCATGCTCGGTTTGATGAACATTTATATCCAACTTCTCGCCATGGTATGGAAACTGTCCCTACTTCCCTTAATGTTTTGGCCTTTTTGGAGCCTTCTTAAGTACCATCGGAAGTGTTTGAGTCATCCATATCATCCCCTTTGTTAACAATCCTTAATGATGACATCTTCCCGCCTTTACCAGAGATTGTGCCGCCATCAACAGTCCCTCCGTGCGACTGCCCTACTACATCCGCACTTCCAAACCCACCTCATGGATCGCATGCTCCATCCACCGCACTGCATGCACCATCCGCTGCAACTCTTATACACTGCTCTCTGGTGCGGTTTCCTTCTCGGCTCAGTGATCGGCACCGCATAGTTCTGTAACTTCTTTGTTGCCTTTGTTTTCATCATTTGAGCCTGTTTCTCGGCATCATATATCTACTTACTTGAGAATTGGATCTCACAAGTACAAGGAATTTTCTGACTATGATATATTTGGGCTTTTGAGTGCTTTGTTTGTTCAGACTGAGCCACGTAGCTATCGCGTGACTGTTAAGGATCCTGATCGGGCTACCGCTATGGATTGTGAAATGGTTACCTTTCACATTCAACAGATTTGGGAATTGGTTACTCATCATTCGCATGTGAATGTGGTTGGATCAAAATGGGTGTTTCATTTGAAGTAACAAAACTCCTTCGGCCAGTTGTGGGCTAGAGTTTTGAGGAATGATTGGGAAATCCTCGCGCCTAACAATAGGATACAAACCTTTTCTCCATCTCTTTAACGGAGAAACATCCTCGGTGGATGCCTTCCCATACTCTAAATATCTTAATAATTCATTGTGTTCATCACCACCCCGGTATGTGACCGAGGGAGTGGCTAGAGAATCACTTTCCTCTCTTAACGGAAATGACATTGATATAAATTAGGTAGAAAAAACTCAAAGAAGAAAAAGAAGGAACTGACTATGTTTTTGGGGATTGGGAGTTGTGGTGAACAGTTGAAGACTAGAATGCCTTGGAGCGAACGTTGAAGAAATTTTCAAATACCTACAAAACTAAATTGAAAATGGCAAGAAAGAGAGAATTATGGAGTAATGGAGTAGTTTTCAAAAATGTAATGATTAAAGCTCACCTTGAAACTCAACGAGACGTGCAAATATGGGGGAATTTTTTTCTCTCTTTTTAAAAGGTTTTACACCTGGAACCCGACTCGGTAACTGCCGCTGACACATTTCCAGCCAGGTTTGAAGGCTTCAATGATCAAAAGATTGAAAAATTCAAATGCCCTCATTGAAACCCACAAGTGTTTGAAGGCTCATTTGCCTTTTTGGAGGATATTGATGAAACCTGGGCCCAAAGCCAAATCGATCATTGATAACCATAATTCCGATGGGTCAAAGAGGCCCACGTGGTAAGTATATTCGATATGCGCTCTAATAAGAAGACTATGAATAACATCCCAATCATACTCGAATACTACTACTTGTTCCACAAGGAAAAGGGTACATAACCCTAGACAGGTATATCCAGCCTCTGATGCATTCGCAAACAATTACATATCTTAATACGCGCTTCCTAATTTATTTATCAAAGAGTTTACCCCTTTGGACCTCCCGGGTGCACATCAACGTTTGAGGATCGACGATGCAATTTCAAAGATGTCTCAGACGTGTCATGAAGCAATTTCTTAAGTTCTTGCATTCTATAGAAAAAAATGAAATAAATAAATAAAAAGAGAAAAGTACACTTTTAACCCTATGTTTTGGTCGAAAGTGTCAATATAACCCTGTAAAATTTGAAAGTGTCAATTTAACCCTGCATTTCGTTGATTAATTTGTCAATGGCCAATTTGACCGGAAATCGTTAAAATGACAATTTTCCCTCCATATTATATTAATAAGAAAATAAAAGAAATACATCCAACATCCATGAACCATAAAATGGACGGTACTCATTCTATTTTTGACCTCATTTCTCTCCTACGTTCCCAATTTCTCATTTCAATCCCAATGTGCAATCACGCAAGTCTCTAACTCCGAACAAAATCCTAAGATTCGAAATGTTATACTCCCATTTCCAACTCAAATTGCATAGTTACATTTTAAGCACTATTTTCTATCAAACTTTATCTGCATATTTCAATCGATATATGAGTAACAATATTATCGTATGTAACATTGTAATTCTTGTTGTTTTTTAAAAATAATTTTTTATGACGTTATTATACATAGTTAAATACATTACGATCAAATTTTTTTATTCAACAACGTGATAATGATTAGTATGCAATTTGAGATGGGATTGAGGGTTAATCCATAGATTTCTCTCCTCTCTTTCCCATCTCCTCCCACCCAATATCTCCTTCATTTTCATGTTCCCATTGCACTTGTTATTTCTCTTCTACTCAAGAGCTAAAAGCATTTTTTAAGATCAAGAAAAAGAGTCCCGCTTCTGAATTGTTGACGCTGAGATCATCATCGGCTCAATTTTGAGCAAACCCGAGGAAGATCTAGAACAAGTTTCAAGAAATTCGATGTGAATGGAGCGGAAAGATCTCGGGTCCATCATGAGGAGCTTGGGCCAAACTTCGACGGAGGAAGAGCTCAACAAGATGACAAAGGAAGTCGATTACACGGCGATGGGTTCATCAATCTGCTCGAGTTCGTTGAATTGAACAACAAGGACGTGAATATTGAGGAGGTGTTGGAGAATCTCAAAGATGCATTCCCTGTTTTTAATATGGCCAAGAATGACTCGATTTCTTTGGACGATGTGAGGAGGCGGGCTAGGTGACGGGGTGGTGCTAGGTGGTAGTGGGCGGAGCTGGGTGGCGGGTGGGTAAGAAGGAGGGTTGGGTGAAGAAGGCAGGCTGGTTGGCAGGCGTGGTGGTGGGCAGTGGTAGTGGTGGTGCTAGTGTTTTAGGGTGCATATATACCTAAAAGTTTAGGGGTAGAATGATCATTAAATTTTCAGCTTTAAATCTAGGGGTATTTATGTCTTTTTAGTTTGGTCAACACATGACTTCATTGAGTCAATGTCAGAATTGAACAAAATGGGTGAAACTGCACAATTTAACAAAAACTTATCATTAGTTTCCCACATTCAGTTTTACAAAATCATATTTGCACTTTTGAAATTTAATAGAGTTAGTTTTTGCACTTTATCCAAATATAAAAAGAACTTCCATACACCCCAAAAGGATAATTTGAATTAATGAAATAGATGCTAGGCCGAATACATCGAAATTCATTTATTTATCAATACAAAACCAAGATTTTTATTTTATTAAAACATTTATTGATTACCTTTTAGTATTTGATTTTAATTATTATCCTAATTCCACTCCGTTGTACATCTATACTATATATATTAAAAGTAATGATAAAGAAAGTGAAAACTTATAGTAAATCCACATAGTGAATGATGTTGCAATACTGAAAATACAAATGTATCCCTAGTTAGTTGCATCTCTCTTAAGGAATGTGATTAGTGATTTAGTCATAAACTAGTACCAACATCATTCACTATGAGTTTCACGAATTTTCACTCTCCATATCATCACTCATATATTAAAACAACAACTTTCTGGTCAAGTGACATAAGTGACATTTTCACACTTAACCACATCACCTTCTCAAATTTTTGACAAGTGGCACCATTAAATCTTGTCACATCAGCTAACCACATTAATTTTCACAATGACTATCTATAATTATAATTTCTTATTTCATTAATTCTTTGAAAATTGATACGTCTCTTCTTCTTATTTAATCATTCAATTTGTTATTCCGCCTTTGCTTATACCAAAATCTTCGCAACTTATTCCATAGCCAGACCAACAAACTGCTATTCATCGCTTTTAAACATTTTCCTACACAATATTTTATATAACTTATAAGTTGGGATGGTCAATTTTTTTTAAAAAAAATTTAAAAATTAAAAGACGCATAATTTTGTTAACTTTAAATTTTAAATTTTTTTATTTATAAAAGACACATAATTTTATAATTTTAATTAAATATCATTGATTCATCATCAACATATATTTCATATGCTTATCATTATATATTTTTATAACGTAAACTATTTTTTATAGCCACTAATATTTTTCTATATAAATATATATTATTTTCCTTTAAGTATAAATGATTAATTATTATATATCATTAAAATCAAGTCAATTTTCTATTTTAAAGTAAATATAATATAATATTAATAAATTCATTTTAAATCATGGATCATGTACAACTCTCATATAAATATATAAAAATCTATTACTTATAAAAATCTATTACTCATAAAAATTATAAATTATTTTTATTTTTATTTTCATTTATAAATTTGTGCATCGGGTGTTATCTAGTTCTAATTAATTTCAGTTCCTTGTTATCTAGTTCTAATTAATTTCAGTTCCTACTGATAAACCAAATGCCTCTTAAGAACATTGTATATGGATCAGTTTGAAACAATATGTTTTTATTGGATACCAAATTAATGAGGCGTTCGAGTCATTGTCATTGAATAAGAAATTGGAACTACTTTTATTTATTGTGTTTGATGACATTAGAGTCAATGTTTTGATATAATTTCATATTTATAAAACCTACTTTTCTTGGGTTGTGGATCCAATTTCTACCAATGAATGTATAATCATTAATTTTAGAAGCGGGTTACTATTTTCGATGGATTTGTTATTCTTCTGATTATGAAATGTGAAGAAAAAATAGTTGTGACTTTTTTTCAGGGGCGATTACACATATTCAATTAGATTAAAGAGATGGATTTGTTATTCTTCTGATTATGAAATGTGAAGAAAAAATAATTGTGACTTTTTTCAGGGGCGATTACACATATTCAATTAGATTAAAGAGAAGAGTGTCTTTTAATCATATGTTTTGTTCAAGAGTGCGATATATCCATGTAAAATTTGAAATTGCAAATCTAACCCTGAACTTCATTGACCAGAATGTCAACGGTCAATTTGGCTGGAAATTTGCCAAAAGATAATTATACCCCTGATAAAAATTTTAAAAACATAAAAAGAAAAGACAAATCTACCCTCCGCTCAGAAACTCTCTCATCTTCAATCTCTCCCATCTCCATCTTCAATCCCGCCCATCTCATTCTCCGTTGGGTTATTCGCTGTCGGATTGCTGGAATTGGCGGGCATGGTTCTTTTGACGGCGGTGACGAGGCTGGCCTAGTAGACGTTGTCGTGGCTTCCTTTTCCGAGGAGGTGGGGCTTGGTTTTAATCGTGAATGTTCTAGGGTGGAGCATGGTGGGGGAGAGTTGGTGGAAGGAAGAGGCGGAGCACGACAGAGAGGTGTGGCGGGGCTAGAGTTGAGGGTGGGGCTAGGGTGAAGCGTAGTAGGGGAGAGGTGGCATTGGGGGGGTGGAGCGCGACAGAGAGCTGTGGCGGGGCTAATATGGAATGTATCGAGGGAGGGGTGGAGCGCAGGGTTAAGGTGGAGCGCAATGGGAGAAAGATGGATCACCGCGGAACTAGGTTTCTGGCGGCGGAGGTGAGGCGGCGGGAGGTGTTCTCTGGTGGGGTTGGGTTTTGGGGAAGAGGGGGTTTCTAGTGGCGGGGCTGGATTTCTGGGCGGAAATAGTGAGAGTCAGGGCTGTTGTGAGGAGGGGGAGCAGCGGAAACGTGGCAGCAAAGTGGCGGCGGCAAGGCAGCGGAGCAGTGCAAGTGGTTCTTATAGGTGTGTTTGAAGATGATAATGAAGAAGAAAAAGAAGAAGAAGTGCAGGGATAGAATTGTCATTACGTTTTTAGTTTTAAATTCAAGGGTAATTTTGTGTTTTCATGTTTGATCAACCGTTGAATTCATTGAGTCAACACTATATTTGAGTAAAATCGGTATAACTGCACAATTTTACAAAAAAACTTAGGTAAGTTTCGCACTTTGAGATTTTACAGGGTTATATCTGTACTTTTAAATTTTTAACATGATTATTTATGCAGTTTTCCCTAGATTAAATTGTGTACAAGTGTCTGCCTTGCCTCAATTCTCCACGTTCTCTCCCCAAAAATCCAATTTTTCTTCAATATTCTTTTCCCCATCTTCCCACTATGGGAATAAGGGAAAACAGTCTTTATTTTAATTTATTTTTTTGTTGAATAAGTGTGAGTTTATCTCCGCATAGTTTTATTTTTCGACATGATAGATTAGATCGTTCTGTTCATGATGATAACTCGTTTAGTTGTTTGCGTCAATGTTTTGTTCTCTATCTATTTGAACAGATTGTGTGTTCTTATTTTTGTTTGTGGTTTTATCTTCAAGCTTCCATTAATTTGGATCTATTAGATTTTTTTTTCAAGGTGTGTATAGTTTGGACAACATAGATCGTGGTTGGTTCAAGTGTTGTTACATTTGTAGAAGATCCCTATTTGGCACACTGATACTGATGCGCGATGCGCTAATCTCTGCCAAATGGTCATGATTTTCGTCTCAGGAAAGTTAAAATCCCTAAGGAGGATGTTACATTTTTATTGGTTCTCTAATCTGTAATAGTACAAACGATCAGTCACCGATGAAACCAGAAGAAGGAGAAGTACTTTATTTATACATATTGGCGTCACCAAGAGCTATTGGCACAATACTAATCAAGGAAAAAGATCGCTAGCAGCACCCCATCTACTTCCTAAGGGCTGGGGACATGTTACACAGCATTGGAGCGCTGATCTTGGCATTTGTACATGCAGTTTAGCGCACTCATATTTTCAAGCTCACACAATTGCATTGCTCTCCAACCATCCAATCCACCGGGTACTCGTTAAACTTGAAGATTCGGGTAGAATTATGAAGTGGGTGGTCGAATTAGGATAGCATGGCATCCAGCAAAGTCCTGGAACAACTATTAAAGGTCAAGCCTTAGCTGATTTCATAGTGGTAGCAACGAAATATCTACCGAATGAGCTGCACATTGAAGATGATATGAAGTGGCAACACCTTAATGGTTCATCTCATGCTGGAGGAAGTGGAACAGGGGTTCTCTTGACTATCATAGATGGAAAGGATTTTCCACACGCTTTACATTTTAAAATTTTTAACCAGTACAAGATTTTGATCAAATGCTTAAGATCGATCAAAGACTTGGTCTCACAATACCTAGAGTTATTAAGTGACTAGCAGGTAGTGATACAAAAAGTTGGGGGAGGATACTGGAGAATGAAATCTCCAAATATATTTAGAATCGGTATAGCTACACCTTGATGAAGGTACCAAGGAAACATAATTAGAAGACTGGGGCTTTAAGGAAGTTGGCATCGGTGGACTTAGGTCTAGAGTCTCCTAAGCAAATGTTAATGAAAACATTAAAGTGTCGCAGCTACAAAAAGAAGTATGTAATGGAAATAGATGAATTGGAGAATCGGATGACGCCAATCATAAGATATCTAAGGGATGTCATATTACAAGAAGATAGGGTGGAGGCTGGGAAGATCAAAGTCAAAGCGCCAAGAAACACAATACACAATGATACCCTATAAAAGAAAGGTTATCTAATGCCCCTTCTGCTATGCGTAAGACCACAAAAAGAAAAATACCTCATTTAAGAGGTCTATCAAGGAGTTTGCGGAGCTCACTAAGAAGCCAGGTATATTACTAAAATGTTCCCAAGGGGTGGATACTACTGGCCCTGATGTTCAAAGTGTATTTTGAGTTGATTCGAACCTGCATTCCTTGCCACAAGCATGCTGCTGTAACTCGTGTCCCACAAGAAGAAATGACGGTGTTTCATGGATCTTGGTTGTTCGGGAAGTGGAGAATCAACCTAGTATGACCGTTCCCAGAAGCTGTCAGGGGAGTCAATTATTTGATCTAGCCACCGACTACTTCATCAAATGGATAAGAGTGGACACATTGACCGACTTAAAATTTATGAGCTCCATCAATTTTTGTTTAAGAATACACTATGCAGGTACGAGATACCTAGAACTTTCATCACAGAAGATTTGAAGTTGTTCGCTCATAATCCCGTTAAAAGTGGTGCAAAAACTTTAACATTAAGCAAAAACTTACTTCGATGTACCACCCTAAGCCAATGGCCAGGTTGAGGTCACCAACTAAACGATCGTCATAGCATTTATGGCTCAATTAGTTTGGGCTGAAAGAAACTGGGTGTACAAACTGCCCAGTGTGCTTTGGTAATACCGAACAGCAGAGAGACCGGCCACCAAAGAGACTCTGTTCAACCTAGTCTATGGAATTAAGTCCAAGCATACCTAGATCCACTGGTTGAGAAGAGAGAAAGGTCCAAGCTTCATCAATCTAAAATAAAAGAAAACATGAAAAAGTATCGTGATCATAGAGTACAAAAAACTTAGTTCGTCACAGGGGAACTGGTCATGAAAAGAAATGAAAAGAGCTGACATGAGTAACAACGAAATTTGGCACCCAATTGAGAAGGTCCCTATAAAGTCTTCAAGGCACACGCCAGAGGAATCTATGTGCTTGGAGACATTAGGGGAAATTGCGTCCCTAGAAGATGGAATCTTTTCAATCTCTAAAGATACTAACGCTGAGCAATGCTAATGCAGACCCTCTATTGGAGGCATCTCCATACTCCAACCAAGGCGTAGCATTCCACTAGAAAAAGGCTATAGGTTGGACACACTCTTTTCTTCTTCTTTTTTCAATTGAATGCCCCGGGAGTCATTCACCCTAAAAGGAACAATAGGGTCATATATTTTCTAGTAAAAATTATGATCAGACTAAAACAAATTACACTTACATCGCCGATCAAAGAGATGCCTCTCTAGAAAATAATCTCCTAGTGCAAAAGAACTTTATGGGCATTTTCCCTGAAAAAGTCTATTTTTTAGGATTGGCTCTCATAAAATAACAAAGCATAATTATTGAGGATCAGATCTAATAAAATCCCAAAGCCCGGCTGTTGAGGATCACGTTTCATAAAATATCAAAGCCAAAGTTATTGAGGACCGATTCTCACAAACTCTCAAGCCTAATTATTGAGGATTGGCTCTCAAGGCCAAAATTATTGGGGACCGGCTCCCACAATCCCAAGGGTTGTAATTTATACTGTAATATTTAACTGAAATGAACAGAAAATTATTAAATAAAAATAGATACATTCATTAAGGATTCTCGAGTTTATAAAAGCTAAGGATTACAATTGAAGTTATCCTATTACAAAGAATTACCTAGCTATAAGAAAGCAACTCCAGAAAAAAAAAATAAGATTTCAACGGCTCTGTGATATTCATGTGTTGGTACCTATCCCATTAGAGAAGGAGAACCATCGGACTTTGAACTCCTTATTTAAAGAAGGTGAGTGACCGAAGACCTAGTTGATGAGAGGACAAAATGAGACTAGGCCTCTTCTCTTACTGCACCACATCGTCTAGACTGCCATGGCTGAATATAAGCACCGGAAAAACTCTATGGACACTCCATTTCTTCTCGCAATGACTGGTGGTAGGACCATGGGCAAACCATTGATACAGTAGGGAAAATATTGTGGGAGAAGATCATCCAACTTCCCCCTCGTTGCTCAGTTGGAACACTAGAATGACGAGAGTCTGGAAGGCCTCCTTCCCACGCTTGACACTCTGATTGATCAAACTTGCTAGTCACTGATAGACGGGGGAAGACCAATGAAAAAGTTATTAATGGAAAAGAAAGGATAAGAAACAAAAAAAAAGAGAAAAAAATACTAAAGTGATTATACCTGATCGGGAAGCATCACTTAGAATACTATATGTAGAGCTTTCCAATAAAATACCAAGAAATCTGAGGGAAGAAGCCCATCACTACCGGAAATTAACAAAATTTTCTCTCGGTGTGCACTCTATTTTTCATCAAGAGTATTACCATGACTTTAAGACAAGTCTGGAGACTTCCCCGAGGAAGGGACAGAAAGAAAGTAAAAGAACTGGGCATGAATAATAAACTCTCTTTGGAAAGCTAGATTATATGCAGAATAAAACTTCAGGTGCACCTCTTTTATAGCACCCCAAAGATACTAAAAGGCACCTTGAGAAGCGGAGCCATCAATAACCGCTTTGAAAAGTTAGAAATAATGGCGGTCATAACTTAGAAACTTTGCACTTTCCCAAGAAAATTAACGTGCACTATCTTGATTGGAGCAGTCAATTCAGTAGGTGACTAAATTAAATGAGCCAATATGGCAAAGGCCAATGGTCACTTAATTGATACACAGCGAGAGAACTTGTGGTTTTCACTGAAGCTCATACCTTCGGCTCTCTTGGGGTCTATTGATGACGTTCGGGACAAAAACTCTCCATCAAGACGAAGGCCGCACTACCATTCTAATTCTGGGTCCAAGGCTATATTACACTTTCTACTAGGCCAAAGCCTAGTAGCTAAGCGGAATATCTCGGAATCCGACTATATCTTCGGATTACACCTCTGTTCAAAATAAAATTATAGAATATTAATATATTGTAACTACATTATGATAAGACAAATATTCCAATAAGGAAAGTAAATATTTATCCTAATGTGATTATAAGATCTTTCCGGGATCAATCCCTACAAATATGGAGATATTCCTTCATTCTATTTATTCCGTTCGCAACACTCATATTATATAATTTTCATGTGACATTACAATCGGAGTTTGTTTTCCATGATTGACGTACTGAAGTATGGTTCAACTATTACAATTATGGATCGACACACATTGGGGACCTAGATCTTAATGATTACTTTCAGTTTTAAAATTTACTTTTAAAAGGTAGCATGTAGCTTACTATTGTCCCCAGTTTTGGAACAAAGTGGAGCTTTTTTAATGTTCGACATAAATCATTTCTAAACTCAGGACCAAACTAGGAATCAATTTTTTAGATTTTGTGATGTTAATTTTGGGAAATAGAGTCTGACACGAATCTGTCCCCGATGGAGGAAGAGACTGGCTCTATTTATCACATACCATCAACCTAGGTTACTATTTCAGAAATAGAGTCTGGTTATATAATTTGAGTTCTCTCTTTAAAAATATTCAAGATAGTTTAGCTCTCAATTTGGTGCACGAATTTGGGACGCAGGGGTTCCAAATTCATAATTGACTTAATTTAACAACCATATGCCATTCCAAAACATATCTGAGTCTGTAACGACTATAAGAATTATTGATCAGTGTTAAATTCAGCAAGGAAAAAGGACGGGAGTTATAAATTTGGTTTCACAGGGTCACATCGAACTTTATACTGATTCCATGAATAAATAGATAATGTTACATTACCGTAAGAAAATGCTAGAATTTTGCAATCCAAATGTTGTTACCTGTATGAAATATCCATTCCCATAAAGAAAACTTAAATATTGATTACATCAATTCATAAATTCTATATGAAAACACTGTTATTTGGGGTTACATTTTTTAAATGGGTGGGAGGTACAATGTACTATTTTCCTCGTCTTTGTCCTCTTCCTTGTTGCTATATAAGGTAAGATGGTCAAAATAAGGCCTGTCGTCGCTTTCACTCATCTCTATCTCGATCCCATCCCCTAGTAGTAAGCATCTTGTTCGGCCCTCATTTCCTAAACCTCCTTGTCTATAGCTTCCATTTGGCTAGTAAAACATGCTAAGAGTATATTTATCTTCCTCATGAACCATTTGTCGCCACTTGAAAATGTGAACCATGCAGTTTAAAAAATTACATTAAAAATACAAACCACAATGTCATATGTATGAATTCAAGCTTACTGGTTGCTATTGATGACGATGTAGCAGCTCCAAATCCCTATCCCTATTTTCACCTCTAGCGGCCGTGTTAAAATCCATAATTTGTTCGGGTCAAAATCTACTTTGAGTTTATTAAGTTCAAGACATTTATTTTCATATCATTCAAGTGGCAATGGATGGTTTATGGGTACCTCTTTCTCCTTGATCAACCTAATGGTCAAACACACATAGGGAAATTCCTTCTTCATAGTCATGAAATCTTTGTTCATGCAGGAGAACATGGTGAACCAAATACTGAACGTATATTTTCCATGATGTAATATAAGATCATAAGGCTTCCTATTATGGTTTTTCAAGCATGACACCCTTGATAGAAGGATATTCATACACGCCCACACAAAACCAATCGTTGCTCCACGCTCAACACCGACAAGTCATATTTGTCGGCTTTCCCATGTCTATCTCCTTGCAATCTCATTTATATGGGACAAAAGGGTGAGGACTCACTCTTACTAGGCCATGAATGTTGGCGATATATCTCATCTGAGTTGTCGGGACGATGGGGCATAAAAATCCATGATCAGTCCAGGGGCACCCTAACACAACATTTTTTGAATTTACTAACACGAACCATCATTCCATTAACCTTAGTAATTGTAACACTCTCAAGATTCTTCCCCACAATAGTATAGCATTGAAAAAATTCTTCATGGTGGGTTGGACAATCAATCATTATTAGGTTAGTGTAAATGATATGTATCAAAAAATGAATCTTGGACTAAATTAGGGTTCAATAACTTGATTTTCGTGCATTTATGGTGTAGCCATTCAACGTAGCACGTCTTCTCCGCCTTATTGAAGAATTTCTGACTTCTGATTAGCTGTGGACCATGCTACATTCACATTTTTTTGTACGTAAGTGACTAGCTTTACTGGTTTGTCGTCCTTGGCTACCTCTCATGAAGGATTGGGACTTAATGAACAAGGAGCCTTAGTTTTTATGAAATCTTTTATTTTGACGCCCCTTTGGATTTATCCAATTTCGAATCTTGTGATTTTGGAAGATTGGATTTGCTTGTTTTGAACTGGAATTGGTAGTGGTTGGCGAATTACAAATCAGGTCTTGCGATTGAAGAAATTGGGGAAGAATACCCTTTGTATATGACAAGGGTCACCAGTTTGTAATGCGTCCCACTCAATAACTGAATAGGGGAACGAGTTAGGTTCCATAGTCAAAATTGTAGTCGTCTTAGAAAAAAAACTTTCTGAATGGAAGATAGGTAGTTCACAATATATTTTTTGAATAGCCCACCAAATTTGTAAAAGACAGCTTCCAAACCCTATTTACAGACCGACTTTAGTTTCAAAATTGGAAGAGGTATCAGTGAGATCAATAATTGAAGAGCATTTTTGATGCACAGTGGTTCAATCGCTTTCTACCAACATTGGATGAAATTCATTTCCTATTCTGGCGCCAATCGCCCATAAAATCTTGGGTGCCTCCCCATCCATCTCATAAACCCTCAAATCCTTCCTAACACTCATTGTAGTAACACTCGTTCCCTTCAATACACCAAACTTGCACTTACATTCTAATTATACATCAAGAAGGCAAGCTATTGACAATCATGGTGTGTCCCGAGATAGAGCTCTCAAACTTTCGTATCTTAGACATACCTGAAGGTAGCTAAGGTACCATCAACAAAGGGTCGATGTGAATGAGATAGAGATCGATCTATCCCTATCTTGAAGGTAAAACATTTTCTACAACAATTAATTTCTATCTAGAGCAAGAAAATGTCATATCTTTCTAAACTACCCCCTTGAAAAGATTCATTCACGTGGCTTTGTTTATCGACCTATGAGATGTGGTGTGGATGCATAATCCATTGTTTTAACTATAGACTTTGTTACAATTTTTTATAACGGGCTACATTATTATATATTGTTAATAAACCAGAGCCTCTTTTCCATGTCTTATTCGTTGAACATAGTATTTTTATTCTAATTCTTGGTCCTTTAAATAAATTTTAATGCATTTGTTGAGATTTCTAGGAGTTGGAATTTGGACATAACAGTGAAGAGAAGAAAACGAGCAACGAGGAAATACACAATGGAAGGAACCTTATGAACCATTTGGTTCCGTGGGAGTGAAAAAATACACTAGAGATGGAATGAGAGGTAAGCACAAAACAAATGGAGTACATGTTATCGTGTTTCGACCCAAATTTGAGAAGTAAATATGATATAGAATATGAATTTGGAATGGCATTAAAAATAAAAATAAAACCAAAACACAAACACAAACACAAACACAAACACAAATTTGCCTCATGGTTCAAGGCAAGGAATGGTGGTTTTATAATAATGTTAACCACCCTATTTTGATTGTTTTGGGGATGGTAAAAGTTTTGGAGGAATTTGTGTAGAGGTTTATATTGCTGAAATTGTGGAGGGCAGAGCTGCATTGCAGCTCATTTTTTTATAAAAAAAATGGATTGCAGTTCCAAGTTCTAAACTGCCTATAAGGCAGTTTAAAACACGTCGTGCATTGCCAGTGCATGCAGCCAGGGACGACGATTCGAAACTGCAACTAAAAGGGTAAAAAACCGCCATAAATGGTGCCTTCTTTTACTAGTGATAGATGGATTTGTCGAAATAATTAATTTTTAGATATTAATTTTTTAAAGCGTTATCGTACGTAATAGAGATATAATTGATTTAGAATAATGATAAGAAAAGAATACTCTTTCTGATTGGTTTTGTATATATCATGTTCTATATTTGTTTAGGTCTTGTATACCATTTGTACTCACTGCATATCAATACACATCCATAATTATTTGTGTGTTTTACATTATATCTCGATATCAGAAAAGTTTAATTAAAAAATTCCTGGCTTTTATCTCTCTCACCAAAAAAACCAAAATTTTCCAGTTCCTTTTTCCGATCAATAGCCGCCCACTACCGTCGCCTTTCGATCTCCGATCTCACCTCTGCTCAGTCATCCAGACCGTTTACTCAACCAATTTTTCCTCCCCGTCGACCACACCGCTCTACTCAAATATGCTCTCACACAAGCTTGCTCCGACATCTCAACGTCGTTCTTATCTTCTCCGTCATCTGAATTTTCTTTCAGCTCTGTTCACTTATTCTCTATGTAGCATGGATACGGTAAATAGGCCATGGTACCCAAACCGGATACGTACCGGGTACGGATTCAGTCCGGGGAAGTCCCCGGTATAGTTTGACTTTTTGGATACTTTGACCGAGTATATATATGGTCAAGGGTACGGTCAAAATGCATGGGTACGATTTGGGTACATTGTACCCCATTAAATATGAATTAAAAAAATCTAAATCAAATTCTAAATAAGAAAAAAGATGAAAAGTTGAAAAATATAGTGAAACCCTTCAGTCCTTCACCTTCATAGTGCGCCTCCTTTCGGCTTTAGACCATCTCTATTCAGCAAACCCTTTCAATTCAACTCCTCTCCTAATATTGTTATAGTTTATTTGCTAATTATTGTGATAAATATTAAGTTTGAACTACATTTGGATGCTTTCATTTACTTTAAATTGTTTACAATATAAAATCATATTATTTTTTATTTAGAAATGATTAATTATTAATATTAATATATGTTTTTTAATTTTTTTATAATCGTACCAATTTCGTAACCGTACCCCCAAAATTTTAATTTATCGAATCTCGTATCCGTACCCATAATCGTACCGATGCTACTTAGTTTCTTCTCCGGTTGTCTTGGTCTGTTATGGCGTCGTCGCATCATCACAATTCATCGTCCGGTTTACTTTCTAGCTTATTCCCATAGGCGCATGCCAACACGCATGAAGAAGCTTCCAAGAGCCTTTTTCCTTTGGCATGTGAACCCACGAGCATCAGTTACTTGCGCGTCAGCCTCTCGCTTCCAGATTTATTTTATCGCAAGATGGTCTTATTTCTCGCGATACGGTGGATTTTCACGAGGTTTTCCATATTCTTGCTGCTCTTCTCACCTGTTTTCCAGTCAGCGTTTGTCAGCAGCAAATCAGCGCTTTGTCATCAGACCATCAGTGCCACATCAGCATCGTAAAAAATGCATTTTGTTCTATGGCTCTTATTGACCAGCCACGGTGTCAATGGTGTCATGTTCTGGACCATGTTACTTCTTCTTGCTCTAAATTACACAGTGAATGGTACCAGTTGCAGTGTTAGTGATATGAGAAATTTGGTCATGTTGCCTCTATTTGTTCTCATTTGGCCTCTCGAGTCTCATCTCCTGCTTCTCCACCACATGCTCCTCTGCATGCTTGCTGGATAGCTGATTCTGGCGCAACTAACCACATGACTTCTTCTCAGATCGCTCTTGAATGCGTGACTCCCTATTCTGATAAAAATGTGTTATTTTTTGTAATGGTTCTGCTCTTCCTATTACGAATGTTGGTCAGTCTCGGGTCTCTAATTCCCTATCATTGTCTGATGTTTTGGTTGTTCCATATGGTACTAAAAATGTGTTGTCTATTAGGAAGTTGACTCGGGACATGAATGATGTTATTTGCTTTGATGATTCTTCTTTCACTATGTCAAACAAGTTTACAAGTGATGTTATTGGTAAAGGCCATTATGATTGGGGGGGGTTCATATGTTTTGGATTATGGTGGTGCTGCTTTATCTACTTTTGTTGCATCGAGTGCATCTACAACATCTTTTGAACTTTGGCATAGTAGACTGGCTCATGTTCCTCAAAACATCATTTCTTCTTTGAGCAAGTATGGATGTTTGTCTATTACTAGTCTGCTTCCAAAGCCGCAGCTGTGTTCCTCTTGTGAGATGGCTAAGGGAAAATTTCTTTGTTTTATTGAAAATAATATATGTGCATCACATTTGCTTGACTTGGTTAACTATGATCTTTAGGGACCGGCGTCCGTTGTTTCTCATGTTGGTTTATCTTATTATGTTATATTTGTTAATGATCACTCTCGTTTCACTTGGTTCTACCCCCTGCGGTGCAAGTCTGATTTTGTTGAGGTATATCTTCATTTTGAGGCACAAGTTTTCTACCTCTATCAAGGTTTTTCAGAGTGATGGTGGAACAAAGTTTGTAAACTCTTGCATGCGATTGCATTTTGCTGTAAATGGAATTCATCACCATCTTTCATGTCCTTACACACTGTAGCAAAATTGTCGAGCTAAGAAGAAACATTGTCACATCAAAGAAATTGGGCTCTCCATGCTTTTCCATTCCGGTTTGCATCATTCTTTTTGGTGTGATGCATTTACTGCGGTTGCCTAAACGATCAACCACCTACCTACACCTACTTTATCTGGTCAGTCTCCAATTTCTGTTATTTTTGGCACTACTCCTGATTACTCCAAATTTCATCCTCTTGATTGTCGAGTTTTCCATATTTACTCCCTTATGCTCCTCATAAATTGGTGCTTCATAGTTTGTCATGTATTTTCTTGGGATATAGTTCTCAGTGCAAGGGTAATCGTTGCCTTGATCCAGCTATGAAGAAGGAGTACATCACCCATCATGCTCGGATTGATGAGTTTTTATTCCCTACCACCCGTATTGGTTCTCCAACTACACCACCGTCGCTTGATGTTTCTGCCTTTTTTTGGAACCTTTGTCTATGCCTTCAGATGTGTTTGAGACATCTACATCAGCCAATGTGCCCATTATTTTAGATGATTCTGATTTACAGTCTTTACCGAGAGCTCGGGTTTTGCTAAAAATTGTTTATGTCTGTCACACGCAAACCAATAGCCCAGGCCACAGCCACAAGCATCGTTTCCCGCACCGCCACAGGTGCTGAGCTCCCCGCCCACACGTGTAGATCACGCATCCCTAGGAATGCCACTGGTTTCTCCAGTTGCGGCTCCAGCAGTGTCACCTCCAGCGGTGACGTCTCTAGCTACCTCACCGTTGTGGTAGTATGCAACTTTCAAAGTGTCGGTCTCGGGTTTTGCATCATCTCCGGTGTCGGTTCCCTCATCCCACCATCCAATGACCACTTGCTCTCGTACTGGCTCACTCAGGTACAAAGATTTTTCCGACTATGATATTTCTGGTTTATTGAGTGCTTTATTGCCTAAGACAGCGGTCCAAGGAGTAATCGCTTAGTTGTTAAGAATCCTGAATGGGTTGCTGTCATGGATTCCAAGATGGATGCTCTTCACACTCAACAGACGTGGGATTTGGTTCCTCGTCCCCCACATGCAAATGTTGTTGGTTCAAAATGGGTTTATCATTTGAAGGATAAGGCTAATGGATGGATAGACAGGCATAAAGCGAAGTTAGTTGCTCAGAGTTTTTCGCAATTGCCTGGTTTTGATTATAATAATACATTTAGTCCAATTGGTGAACGTTTCTACTGTTCGTACTGTTTTATTTTTGGTTCTCACTCGTAATTGGCCCTTATGACAGTTGGATGTTAAGAATGCATTTTTAAATGGCATTCTTGACTCCCTGGTTTATATGGTGCAGATTGCTGGTTACAAAGACCTGATGAGTCCGGATTATGTTTGTCGTCTACGCAAGGCCATTTATGGTTTGAAGCAAGCTCCTCGTGCTTGGTTTTAACGTTTCAGTTCTTTTTTGGTTGGCCTGGGTTTTGTGTATAGCTCGTCCGACACATCTTTGTGTGTGTTTTCACAGGGTGTCTCTTTTCTCTACTTGGTTTATGTTGATGACATTATTCTTAGTGGGAATGATTGTCATCTCATTCGGATATTTATTGATCGGGTTAATCAGAAGTTCAAGATTATCGATCATGGTACTCTACAGTTTTTTTGAGTTTGAAGGTTGTTTGTACTTTCGATAACTTATTCCTTGGTCAGGTCAGATATGCCAAGTATATTTTATCAATCCGTAGTTAAAATATTACTAGTCAAATATATATTTTGGAAAACATAAAAATTTCTATAGTAGTTTGGTACGAAATATAATTAACAAAGGGCAGATTGCCTTAATAATGACCATATAGCACATCAAACTTTCCAAAGTCAGCTTGTGTATTCTCATCACACCCAAAGTCAACATATATACATCTCAGTCTTTTATTAGGAAAAATTACTTAAATCAATTCGTCTAGTTATTTGATCTAAAAATTAAATAAGCCCATCAATATTCCTCCTATTTGTTTATAGATGGATCAGTACACCCGTTTATTTAATTAGCGTAGAAATTATGTAATCTCAAGTCTCATCCACTGAAGTCGTCTGGGAAATATTATTAGACATTAACATCTCCAACTAAATGTCTATCCATGTAACTTATTGTTACTTGGCGGGGCAATTTCATACTTCATCCGTCTCATGTTAAACTGCACACTTCATTTTATATCACTATTTACTATCCAACTTTAAATGCATATTTGAGTAGATATATAAGCAATAATATTATCGTATTTGATATTGTTGGATACGTCATAAAAGTAGTTATCAAAATAATTTTTTATTTACCGTTATTATACATAGTTAAATATATTAACGATTAGACAAGTATTTTGATAAGTGTGAAAAAGATTCTATCCAATTTAACCTGGGAACAAG
Organism: Rubia tinctorum; assembly: GCA_032355605.1. Taxonomy (NCBI): domain Eukaryota; kingdom Viridiplantae; phylum Streptophyta; class Magnoliopsida; order Gentianales; family Rubiaceae; genus Rubia; species Rubia tinctorum. The sequence goes on along the minus strand of JAULKM010142833.1, from coordinate 8,984 downwards.
GGAGTATATTATTCAAATCGCTACTCCCTGTCGCACACCTTATCTTTTTCTACCTCTCAAAAATCCTATTTTCCCATCAAACCTATCTTTTCATTGTAGGGAAATAGAAATCGGTAACTTCTTTAGTTGGTATAGTTTGAATGTTAATGCTATTGAATAAGTGTAAAATATGTTTCCATACCTTAATATTGTTTTTCTACATGATAGATTAGATCGATTAGTTTATGATGATTAATTGATTTAGTTGTTCATGTAAATGTAAATGTATTGTGACCAATCTAGCTGTACAAATAGTGTATTTGTGGTTCTTTGTGTGTTTTGTATTAGGAGGCCTATTTATTTGGATGCATCGATTTGTGTTTTCAAGCTGTTTATGATTTTGACAACATGGATCGTGCATTGGATCAAGTGGTGTAACAGTTGGTGAAAATATATGTTTAGCATAGTGATATTAAAGTGTGATACAATACTCTCTGTCAAAGGGAAACAAGTTAATATTTCAATGACAACATTGTAGTTTTTTTTTTTAAATCTTTATTATGTGATAGTTATACGATCGATTTGGTTTACATCATAATCAATTGCTAGATCCTAGTAAGAAAAAATGTCAATTTCACTTTAACATACGTTTTTCACACTACCTTGAATGATTGTGTTACACAAAATTCAATACTCACTATTGAGAAGTTAATTAATTTCTTTAGTAAGAATATCCGTAACTTTCATGAATTATTGTAGGTGATATTTTGTGAATATCTTCTGCAATATTCTGTGTATATCTTGTACCTTAAATAGAATTATTTATCATTTGTGATTCTGTATATGTTGCCTATATATTATACCCTTGTACCATCAATAAAATTAGACATTCATATTTTACATGTTATTAGAGCCTAAATCCTGAGAACCCTAAAATTTTCCTCCATAATTAAATTTGAAGCCACCGCCGTCATGCTTACCACCACCCGCCAAGAAGCTTAGCGCCGCCACCGCCACTTCATCTAGCTGACATGCACCGTCACCGTCACCGCGTGCCACCACGTCTGTTGTTCGATATCCATACACGCCGACGCCACTGCCACTTTCGCTCACGCACCACCACTACCGCCCGATGGATCTGTTTAATCGTGTTGAAATTGAAAGCCTTGATGGCATACCTGTCGTCGATGCCGCAGATCCACTACCACTCGAAAAGATCTGTCGCAGCTCGATGATGCCGTAGTTCTCCATCGTACCCTCCGCCAGCTGCAGTTCGGCACTGATGGTTCGGCCTTTTCTGATCTTCGGCGTCATGTGGGTGATTCTAACATCTTATCTGCCTCACATCCTTACTATGTACATCCGTCAGATCACACAGGCTTGCTTATATCTTCTGTAATCTTTGAAGGGTAATAATTATAATGACTGGAGTACTACTATTCGTAATGCATTTAATTCTAAGCGAAAGCTTGGTTTTCTTGTTGGCTCTATCACCAAGTCTTTACATGGTAAACTTTTTGCTAATGATTGGAGTAGTGTGAATTCTATGCTTGTTGGTTCGATTGTTCAGACTCTTAAACCATCCATTTGTTCTGTTATCACTTATATGTCTCGGTTAAGGAGCTTTGGGATGACCTCCAGTAGCGCTTCTCAGTTGGGAATGACCTACGTGTGTGTCAGATTATTGTGGACATTTATAACTGTCGTTGAAGGGTTAAGCAATTGCTGCTAATTTTGGTTTATCCAAGAAGCTGTGGGACAATCTGTTTGTTTACATGTATCCACGGACATGCATTTCTTTCCAAGACGCTGCTATTGTTCAGGGTGAATGTGAGAAGGAGATGATTCATCAATTTCTCATCGGTCTAGACGATAGCTATGCTACTTTTCACTCATATATTCTTGCACAAAATCTATTGCCCCTGCTCAACAAGGTTTACTCACTCATTTCTCAGGAGGAGCGCTTGAAGACTGTCATCAATGCCAAGTGATTCTGTTAATTAGGCAGACACTATTTCTTTTGTTGCCCATCGTCGGGCGCTACCCTCCGCTCCAAAATTCATCGCCTCCGGTCTGGGAAGCACCTCAGCTACCGCCATTAATCTTCAGAGTCTCACTTGCACCCATTGTGATGTCACCACTTGTTTCCGCATTGTTGGATACCCAGATTGGTTCACTGAGAATTGACCACTTGGATCAGGCCTGAAGGCTGTCGTAAATCCCAAGACTCGCGCCCCACTTGGAGTACCATTCGCAGGAGCTGCTCAGCCCATAGATACCACCACTCCACCAGTGGGCACCGTCGCCAACATCCTCCCTGATTCTAATCGGATTGACTTAAACCCGACAGTGTCCAAGGAGTAATGGAGTGCGATTTTAAACATTTTCTCTAAGTTAAATCCTTTTGACAATATGTCAGGTAAGACTGCTTTACCTTGGATTCTTGATACCGGTGCATCGTATCATATGACCAGCGATAAGGATATTCTTTATGATATTGAGCATGCTAAAAATATTGATGTCGTTCTGCTTGATAGGTCTTTTCTACTTCTGTTACCTATGACAAATTATGCTTTGGAGATATTGGTGTGAATCATGTTGTGCTTATTCCGGCATTACGATGCAATCTATTTTTATTTTTCCAACTTAACTGCTGCTTTAAAATGTCAAATTTAGCATACTGAAAATTATCTATATTACAGGATATCCGCCGTCCCATTCAGCGGGTTCGGGCTAACCACAGAACTGAATTCCCGCCTCTCAGACCATTCTTTCTAGAGCAGGTGCAATTGTATGGAAATATTTTTTATCAACATATGAATATGGAAACATATGTATGGGTATTAATAGTATGAGCAGGTGCAATTTTGCTGGAGTTGGCAGGAAATGCATCAACTTACGAACGAATCAATTGAACGCAAGTCTTGTTAAATTTGCCAATTCCTCCCGTCAACGAGTCAATGCAATATACTCTTTCATGTTCCGGCACGAACACGATTAAAAACCAATGGCTACTACAGTAGTAAACAAGAAAGTAACTGATGTGATTATAAATGTATAACTTTGCAAAAATAAAGGAAGATACGTGGAACTAATAATACCCCAACATATATAATCATGTAGATGCATCAAACTTACGCTCGATTGTAAGGGAATACTTACATCCTTGCTTGTTTGCAGCATGATAGTTGAAACCTCTTTCGCAGTGAATTCAGTCCTTTGATGGGCAGCTTGAGCAAGGGAATTCGAAGCAACCGGTACAAACTGGATGTGACATCGATCAACCATCCCCTCGCGTAGGTGTCTGGAAAATAAAAGTTAGAAAGGAGCATTGTTATGCAGCATGTGTACTAATTTGAGCATGCATTCTTACGATGCCCATAAATCAAGTTGTGATCCACTAATCCACTCCACTTTGTGTTCGTTGTTGAGGCTGGTCATGAACAACTTCAGTTTGTCCACAAAAATGGCCGTGGCGATGTCATTGGATCCAAACACAGCAACACTGAAAAGGATGCAGAAGATTTTGCGTTCGCCGAATACCTGGGTGGCTGTACTTATAAATTCATAGAATTGTTGCATAGCAGCATTGGATTCCTGGTCTTCCGTGTCCTCCTGCAACATACATGCTTTTGTCATTCATTTGTAGGTATGATATAGTTGAGTTTCACAAGACTATAAATCAGCAGCCGGTGGGATTTGCGAAGGTTTAAATGATTCCTTATGGGAAGTTGGTGGTTGTAAACCGAGCTGGCAGGAGTTGATTCACCGAACTCCGTAGATGCAAACATATACTTTGCTGCACACTGAAGGGTAAATTGTCAGTTAAGTATAAAGCACAATATTCACCATTAGAAATGGAATTGTGCGGGTGTGTGTGTGTGTTTGGGGGGGGAGTATGTCCTCCCCTTTCATCGATCGAGTATAGTTCGTGAACTGTTCGTTGGGAGTTTCCTCATGACCAACCACCTCCTGTAGGGAGAGAGTGTGTTTATTAGTATTTCCTATTGCGAGAATGATAATGTAATTGTTTGGCTAACCTCATTCTCCTCTTCTGGAGTTTTTGGTGTCACCCTTGTTTCACCGCTTCCATCTTCAACTACTATCAAGTTGTGAGTCGATGCCTTCTCGTTCTCCTAGGTAATCATACGACCGATGGATTAAGTTAGGTTAGTCTATGTGGAGAGGTGTACGCATCGATATGATACATACAATTATCATACCCCATGATCCTCTCGTTGGTCGAAGTCATCGATTAGTTTTCCTAGCCATAGAATCTTATATCCAATGGCCTCAGATATAAACTCAAATTCTTCATGCTTAATGGGAAAAGGTGCCTTCGGAATGATCACAGGTCCACAAAGATTTACTCTCTCCCACCTGAGTGGAAAGTTCGTCTCCTTATCCTTAGGAAGCCAGATACCAAATGCAGTGGCGTTCCATTGTCCACTATGATTCAGAACATATAGGCAGCACTTTTTACCAATCTGAACATGAAAACTAGAGAATTTGAGTACGACTTCAGTTAAAGGAATTGTGAAAAATAGTTGTGAACAAAATAATTGTGGCAATGCAGTCAGGTAGAATTAAATTTCCCAAGGAACCGGTAACTAATTAAATTTCCCTGAGAGAGCAGCTGTGCGCAGCCGCTCTTTAACATTCATATGGGCTAGAACTACAATTGGGCACTGATCGCAGTTGCGTGCAGGCGCTCCATGCCTTAGTAGAAAAAATAGTAGAACTTATAGCATATACTTGGTCAGAACTAATGACAGCTGAACGAATGAACTCAACTCACCACATCCAAATATATGCACATAAACCATCCCAGAATTGTTTCGGAATCCAAGGTGATCGAAATTACGGAATCAGCCAAAAACATCGTAAATCAAAGGGCTTAATCAGCGGATCCACTTGGGAAACATGTTATGATGCTAAATTTTGACTGGTCCACTGTTCATAGCATAGTAAGAGACAAAGGTCATTTCATTGAATACCTTTTGACCATGAAGGTCCTTCTCTAGATCACTTGCTCCGGATGCTGAAGGGATGAATACTCGGCTATCTTTATTTGTTGGGTTGGACGATGTAGTGAGGAAATTATGGGCATCCAAGTGTGCGGGAATAGGTTTACCCAATTGTCCTGCTAGCCACGTTGTTTGAGCCTCGAAGAAGGATACCAACTTTTCGTTGAGGTCCACCACCTCCGTTGACACATCTTTCTCAATTGAAGTTTCTTCAAATGTTAATGTGTTCATGGTCCCACATCGACTAGATGTGTATCGGCTGACATCTATATGTGGGAGGGCATCCTTAATCTTCATCATTGTAGGGCAACCTCTCACACGACCCCCATGATCCTGTTTGCCCGTAGTCTGTATGAGGATATCTTTTTTTCCTACTATCACCAACTCCCCCTTCTACTGCTTATCCAAAAGGTTTTCCTAGTCATGCAAACAAAATTTCTAGGCATTAGTATCTATTTGATTGGAGAATGTAATTAGCTGCATTATTATGTCTAAAATGTCCTCACAATAGTTGGAGCTGCCCTTTTAACGGAATCGTTGGTGTAGGAAGATAACTTCTTATCCCAATTTGCTGCAAGGAACACCTCTAATCGGTCCGGTTTGAAATTCATACTTTCAACTTCCGCCTTTGCTTCTTCAATGCTGCGACCTTGACTGATAAGTTCATCAATTTTATCTCGCCTTTTCCTCTTCTCCAGTTCTGAAGCAATTTTGCGATTCTCGCCGCTACCGGTATGATGGACGTAGTCCTTACTTGCGGCGCTTACCTTTGCCGCATCACTTTTAGCCTAAATGGTGAACGATTAGTGACATATATTTTTAATTATTATGAAGTAAACAACGGGGACTTTAATTTTAACCTTGAATTCGGGGGTCATTCGGTGTTTGACAAATAACTCCCACCTTTTTCTATCCATCCATCGATACGCCGTCCATGGATGGGAACCTGGTTTGGCGTCAACGAGGTACTTTCGATCCACATTTTCCTTCCAATTCATCCACTTTTCACTCATTCATTTCATCGAAGCTCATTTTTGTCTGTATATCCTAGCTCATCTACGTGAAGTCAAAATTGGACACTGAAAATTTATATTTTGTTGGAGAGCACGGAATTAGGAGAAAAGGAATGGAACATACTTACAAGAATGTATTCCCAAGCTCCTCTCTTAACGTGTTCCGGGATGGCTTTCCAACCATGCCATGTCCCGAAGCAGATCCGTCGTCGGAAAGCATAGCCACAATATCTGGTCCATCCATTGCGCATTACCATGAGTTTAAACTCTCTGTCAAAGAATATTTGCAAGGGTTTCCTTTGCTTTGTTAGTAAGACTGACTTACACGTAGCTGTACCTCTACGCTTGCAATACTCCGTGATTTTGAACATGTCCAAATTCTCCCCCTTCTCCTTGGTCGAGTTCAGTTCTTGGTCGTCCTCCAAATTTTACGACATAGATGCATCATCCACATCATTGTTACGTCCATCATCAATTTTGAATTCCTCATTTGGCGTGTCACATTTTCCACAACTTCATCGGTTAGGACTATGTTCTTTAGAACCAATTTCTTCTTTGCCTTCGCCATTCAACATAGTAGGGCCCTGTCATGAGTAGAAGATTCAATGTAAACATTGGGGGAAAAGTTACAAAATTACCACAAACGAATTGACGCAAATAACCCAGTTAAATACATCACGCCACATATAACAAAACGTACGGCTGAGTGTAAAATTTTGGGAAAATTTAAGTGAGTGTTGGCATGCAATGAGACCTATAAAGGCACACACATACGAAGAAATTCCTAGTTCAATATGGACCTAGTTGGACAAGGACATGCTAAAGTTAGCTCCAGTGGCGAAACCTACCAAAACCAAAACCAAAACAAACCAAACCAACCGAGGAAATGAATTATATTCTCCCTGCAGTTGCATAGACATAAATCATACTGTCCTTCAACCAAACCAAGTACCGTACAACTATTGAAACATGGTATCCAACAAATACAAACAGTTGGACTATAAAATGTGATTTTCATGAAAATGGAGAGTGGAATATGAGCAACAAATTCCATTGTCTCAATAAAGGCAAGAATGCAAATTGCATCGACACAATAATTCTGAGCCATACCTTTTCTTGTGCTTGGACAAATAAGGATGGCGAATGGATGTGGACTAAGCTATACTTTCATGGGAAGGAGCCTACTGAGGGAGAAACCTTACAATCGAGGGGAGCACCTAGCTGCTTCAGTGAGGGGGTGCGAAAGAATTAGCAAATTTGGTGCAAGGATGATAAATGGGGGAATCATTTACGTTTGGGGAGAAATTTTCAGGAGAGGAAGGATTCAATTTCCTCGGACAAATTAAGGAAATGAAATGAATGAGCATGATCTTTGATAGTGCTTTCGAGAAGGAAAAAGTTTGGGAAGAGTTGGATTTGGATATGGTGGGAAGAGGAAGAAGGAAATGTGAGAGAAACAGGGGGAGGGTTGGGAAGCCGAAAAAAGGGAATATCCTAGGCTTCCCTCCAATTGACTAATTTTGGGAGGGAAGGCCGAAAATAAAGTGGACATGGAGTACATGTGCTTATCTCCATTGTACAGGGGAAATAGATGTACATAGTCAACCCAAATTATTCTCCCATACTAACTCATTTTTTGAACTTACATGATAATATATACTCCCTCTGTCCCAACTCCATTTGCACTTTTAATTTTCTGAGATTATTGTCTGTTATAGTTTGACCACATATTTGAATACATATATCAACAATAACATTATTGTACGTGATATTGTACAATTCATCGAAGCAAGTACTTCTAAATATGAACTTCTTATTTTCCGTTACTACATGCAGGTAAACTTATAAGAGGTCGAAAATATTTTTTTACAAGCGTAGTAATTGTGACAGTGCAAATAGAGTTGGGACGGAGGGAGTACCTTGACTGATATTTTGGTCACAATTCAAATAATATATACTTAATAAGTTATGCGTATTTAAATATACGTATGTGTATATATGTGTAGATATCTATTCATTCATATGGACATACATGTTTGCATGTTTGTATGTATTTATATTTGTATAAGAATATATATATATATATGTATATATGCATATGTACAACTGTATATTTGAAGCTACGGATTAATCGTGAAAAAATTATGATTTGACCACAAAGTACCTCAAGTCAAATAACATAAACGTGAGTGGAATAGTGTCTGATGAACCATCATTTGCGTAGTACGTCAATCATGAGTCCAACAGTGCACATAGAATGTCATACTTGTTAATGTTCGGGTCAAGTTTATCACTTGGTCAAGTAGTATTGATCATTAACTATCTTCTGCTGGTGTTTGACCAACCGTTACTTGTAGAGTACGTCTACCGTGACTCGACCTATTCCCATAGAATTCCTGTTCAATTGCTTTCCACCGTATGCTTCACTCTTCAATTCAGTATATATGTTCGGCACTAGTGTAGGCGACATTTTCCCACTAGACCAGTGTTTGACTGGTCGTAAATGTGCACATCACTAAGGCAGTACATCAGAAGACTTGTGAAGAACACTCACAAGTCAACCAGAAGGCTTGGGTTGACCGTGGACTGGTGTCTGATCGACCTTCACAGTATTGACTGAAAATGTGGATAGGCAGAGAACTTGTGCAGTATGATGACAAGTTTTTTACTGACACCCCCATTCAGTTACAGATATTATATGAAACTAAATAGTTATTTCTCGCAATAATCCCATTAATACGAACTCAACATGTTGTTACACACTCCCTTCGTATGCGTCTTACTTCACCATTGAATAATGACGTTGATGTTGTTCGAATTGTAATTTATCGAAGATATCTAAATGAAAAAATTATCGCGTCATATATCGCTGCATTCATCTTAACACATAAGGTTAGGCATAATTTAACATATTAGAATCATAAAATTCTCAAATAATAGTATGCAAAGAGAAAGTAAGACACGA
>JAULKM010142815.1:0-18095 GCA_032355605.1 Rubia tinctorum | reverse complement strand
TTGTGGAATCCACCAGAGAGAAAATAATCTCCAAAATAATATTATGATTGAATGAATAAAATATCAGAACATGAGGTATTTAAGTACTAGAAGTAAAAACCTGAAATAATAATGAAAAGGAATTTCGGAACTAATTTCCGAAAATAAAAACAAATAGAAAAACATAAAAAAAAACACGAAAATGCGATTTTGAGGCCTAAACGACCTCAAAAGGATATTCCAGATACTTACCCCGTCCTAAGGATTGGGTCCCTGATCATATCGTCGAGACGGTTCGAACGCATCCGGCCTCGTCTTATTCTGACTCCGAACGCGAAAGTTACGCTAAAAACCGTATCAAACCTTTACGGCGATCCATCGCTTCTTCAATCTCCGCCGCCATTCGCCCTGCATCAGAATTTGATCATAACTTTTCATCACACTTGCATCTGTATTCATCAACAGCTCTTTCAACTCCTCTAGGTCGTTTGGACTCAATTCAGGAAACTCCTCCTCCTCCAGTGGTGCAGGTAAAACATTATGCGCATTCATCACATTTGATTATGAAGTAATGCGGCTCCCGACTTCATATTTCTCCACCATGTCCTGCTGACCTACACTTTCTTTGGTAGTCATCTTGAATGTCCCACCCATTGTGCTTGCTATTGGGTAACATTGTTATAGCTCCCAGCTTCATAATTTGTTCCTGTACCGATTCGATCAACTCCAAAAGCAGGCTTCTTGAATTTCTTCCCCTTTCTACTCCTTTCGTTGACTTGACAAAATTTCGAAGTGTCCCGGATAACCTTACAGATTACATAGTCAGTACTCTTAACCCCAATCTCTCTCAGAGATTCTTCAGAGAATGTCACCTCGTGCATGTACCAATATCCCATACCAACCGCTGCAGACTCATACCCTGGATCGATCACATATGTCAACATCTTGTTGTACCCGATGATCCTGTTTTCCTATTTGTTTAGCAGTGGACACAGTGTGGTCTCTCCGTCCCAGGTTCCATTTCCGGCGTTTCTTGATTTATTTCTATCACCCCTCTTGGACAACTTGGTATTAAAGAATAGTAATATATGTAATTGTAATTAGTTTAAAATTCCTTTTCTAGTTGAGTTTAAGTCTTTTATTACCCCGTAAATTCTTCATGGTATCAGGGTCTAAAATAATTAAATCTAAAATCCTAAATTTTAGATTCCCGTCGATGGTCGCCACCGATTCACCACCGTTAGCGTCCCCGTAAAATTTTCATACCCACTTGCTTCGTTCCGCCGCCGCAGACGAGCCTCGGTTTGGTTTTGCTTCATTTCTGCCTCCATCGCTGAGCCTCGGTTTTTGCTTCGTTTCGTTCACCGCCGGAGAAGACTCGGCTTTTTGAGTGCTCTACTCGTTTCCGCCACCGTCAAAGAGCCTCAGTTTTGTACCTCCAGCTTCTTCCCAAGCTCAGATCTTCCCCGGCGTCAACCTATCCACTGCTCGGACCCATGTCAATTACTCGTTTGCTAAGGAAGACGACGCGCATGAGATTCACGCGCACATTTCAGAAGCACGTGAAGTCACACGCATTTTGAGCAGACGCGCCTCGTCTTCCCCTGAAGCACGTGTTTCCACGCGCCTTTGCAGACACGCGCACAGCTGGATTTGATTGTCTTCTCTGCCCGTGTGTTTCCACTGAAACCAATTGGTTTCATTATTTATTTATTAAACAAAATAAATAATTTGAATTATGGTTGTAACCACCAGCTCCCCTACCTAATATGATTTTGGCCCTTCTCTGTCTAACGACCAATGGAGTACTAGCCTTAATTTATTTAATCAGTTAAATTACCTATCTAACCATGGGTCAGGTAAGCCACATTACCTTGGGTTCTCGATTCGGGAGCCTCATATCACATGATCGGTGACAAAGGTTCTCTGATTGGCATTACTGCCCCCACATTCTATTAATGTTTTACTGCCTGATGGGTCTTTATCATCTGTTGCACAATATGGTTCTTTGCACTTTGGAGATGTCACTCTTACTCATGTGCTTTATATACCAACACTACTATGCAACTTATTATCATGCTTTAGATTGTTGTCTGCCTTAAATTGTCTAGCTTTGTTTACTTAAAATTATTGCATTCTATAGAAAATCAGTACGAGGACTGTGATTGGCGTGGGTGAACAGCAAGGGGGAGTTTATTGGTTTCGTCTGTCGAATACACGTGCTCAGTCTCTTATCTCGCAGTCAGTTTCGACAGTTGCTACAGTTTCTACATCTGATTTATGGCATCAACGTCTTAGTCATCCATCCCATACGGTGTTTTCTTCTGTTCATACTCTTGATTTTAGCACAAATAATACTTCTATGCCTTGCTCTGTGTGTCATAGGGCAAAACAGACTAGATATAGTTTCTCTTTGAGCTCTTCGAATGCTAGTTCTTTGTTTGAATTGAATCATTGTGATGTTTGAGGGTCTTATCACACACCATCTTCTAGTGGTGCATTTTATTTTTTAACTATAGTTGTTGATTATTCTCGAGATGTTTGGTTTTATTTATTAGTTGCTAGGTCTTAGGTGGCATCTAGATTTATTGAACTTTGTGATTTGATCAAGATGTAGTTTGGCCGTGTGGTTGGACGTGTACAGGCTGATAATGGTACATAATTTCTACCTTTGAGATCCTACTATGCTGAGTCTGGGATTATTTTTGAGACATCCATTGTTGATACTCCACAGCAAAATGGTCGTGTTGAGCGCAAACATCACCATTTGTTAAATGTGGCTCGTGCTTTGCACTTTCAAGCTAATCTGCCTATTGAGTTAAGGGGAGAATGTGTCCTTACTGCTGCTTATTTGATCAACTGGACACCCACGAAGCAACTCAATGGGTGTACACCATTTGATTTGCTCTATGGACATCCTCCAAATTACAAAGCTTTTGGCCGTATTTGGTTGCTTGTGCTTTGCCGCCTACCTTCTTAGATTCCGTGATAAGTTCGCTCCAAGAAGTCGCAATTGTCTATTTCTTGGTTACCCTGCCGAAAGAAAGGTTACCGTCTTTTGTACTTGAAAACCCGGACTTACTTTAACAGTCAGGATGCTGATTTTTTTGAAGACCAATTTTCAAATTCTGCCACCTCGGACGTCTCCCCGCCATCGGCCACCATTGGTCCCCAGCCGTTCTTTGCTACTCCGCCAGTAACCAAACCGCCGTCGGCTACCAGACTGCCGTTGGATGTCTCTTCTCTGCCCTGGCCACCGAGCTGTCACCGGCTGTACCAGTAGCACATGCGCCGGATGTGCCGCTCAATGGCAAGTTACCTGCGCTAGACGCTTCGTCCACCGCTGACCACGCACCAACCGCTGCGACTCCGACCGCTGTATCGCCCATCTCTTCGACGTCTCCTCCTTCTCGCTCGTCTCCGTCGCCTAGCTCGCTAGAAAATACTTCGGTGTTGCCACCTTAGTCTGAGTTGCTTATTGCACGACAGAGTGGTCGTTATCGTCGACCTCCTACTTATCTGCAAGATTATGTCTGCTCTGTTGCTGATATTAATAAACCCCCCACTGCTACAACCACACCTACGACATCACATCCCACCACTTACTATAAGGCTTCCCAATATGCTCATTGGTGTGATGCTATGGCTGATGAGATTAATGCACTTGAGCGCAATCAGACTTGGATTTAATCTTCACTACCTCTGCATAAGACTGATATTGGATGCAAATGGGTGTACCATACCAAGTTCAAATCTTATGGTTCCATTGAGCGTCACAAAGCTCGTCTAGTGGTTCTGGGAAATCTCCAGATATAAGGTATTGACTACACTGAAACATTTGCTCCTGTTGCGAAGATGAATTCGGTTTGTCTGTTTTTATCAGTTGTAGTCATTCGTGGTTGGGAACTTCACCAGATGGATGTGCATAATGCTTTCCTCTATGGTGATTTACATGAGGAGGTATATATGTGACCTTCACCCGGCTACCCTGCGCCTCCTGTTAAGGTTTGTCACCTTCAGAAATCTCTTTATGGTCTTCGCTAGGCTCCTCGAAATTGGTTTGCAAAGTTAGCTCAGGCTTTACGGGCATTTGGTTTTGATCAGAGTAAAGAAGATTAATCTTTATTTTCTTTTACCCGTGGCTCAGTTTCCTTGCATGTGCTTGTCTGTGTGGATGATTTGGTCATTGTTGTTAGTTCTTCGTCTCTTATCTCCGAATTCAAGAAATACTTGAGTTCTTGTTTTCATATGAAGGATCTTGGTAAACTTGAGTATTTCTTGGGTATGGATATTGCTAGAAGACCGGATGGGATGTTTCTTTCACAAAGGAAATATGCCTTAAATATTTTGTCTGACACGGGTTTGTCGACTTCTAAACCGACTGACTTTCCTATGGAGCAACAGCATGACCTTGCAAAGGTTGAATGATCTTCTTATGATGACCCTGAGCAGTATCGACGAATAGTGGGTTGCCTTATTTACCTCACTATCACCCGTCCCGAGCTTAGTTATTATGTTTATACTCTTGCTCAGTTTATGAAGTCTCCTTGTGTTCCTCACTGGAAAACTGCAATATGTGTTCTTAACTACTTGAAGAGTCATCCTAGTCAAGGTTTATTTCTCTCTTCATGTAGTTCCTTACCGTTGACTGCTTATTGTGATTCCGATTGGGCTGCCTGCCCCATCACACGCAGATTATTATCTAGATACTTTGTAACCATTGGTGATTCTCCGGTTTCATGGAAAACCAAGAAACAACTTACAGTTTCTCGTTCTTCTGCGGAAACTGAGTATCGTGATATAGCTGTTTCATGTTGTAAGTTGTTATAGCTTAAGTCTTTGCTTCGGGACTTGGGTGTTGTGCATTTTTCTCCGTTGTGACTGTTTTGTGACAGTCAGTATGCTCTCCACATTGCGGCTAATCCGGTGTTCCATGAACGTACGAAGCATATTGAAGTTGATTGTCATTTCGTTCTTGATCTTGTACAGTCTGACACTATTGTTACTCATCATGTTCGCATGACTAATCAACCTGCGGATTTGTTTACCAAGACTCTTGGGTGAAATCAGTTTCATTTATTGCTTGGCAAGTTGGGTATTTCTGATCCCCATGCTCCAACTTGAGGATGAGTATTAAAGAATAATAATATATGTAATTGTAATTAGTTTACAATTCATTTTCTAGTTGAGTTTAGGTCTTTTGTACTTCTATATAATGTAGCCCAGAGTATGAATACAAACACATATTATTACCCTTATTTTCTACAAAAATAGATACCTATTTACGCCAAACCCTTCTGCTGCAGCCCTCTCCGAGCTGCACCCCTTCTCCTTCAAACTTTTTCCCATCTCCTCATTAGAGGAGACAGGGAATAACAATTTATTTTAATTCATGTTTTTGTTATTGAATAAGTGTGAGATTTTCCTCCACTGATTAGTTTTGTTTTTTGACCTGGTCGATTAGATCGTTGTATTCATGATGATAACTCGATTTAATCGTCCATGTTGATGTATTGTTCTTGATCTGCTTGCACAGATCGTGTATTAGCGATTTCGTTTGTGAATTTAGTTTTGGATTTTCGTAAATCTGGGTTCGTCAGATCTGTGTTTTTCAAGGTGTTTGCAGTTTGGACAACATAGATCGTGATTGAATCAAGTGGTGTAACAATTGTAGAAGATCCCTGTTTGGCGCAGTGATATTGATGCGTGATACACTCCTCTTTGACAAGTGGTCATGTTTTTCGCAGGAAACAAGTTAATATCTCTGAGTGCGATATTACAGGTTTTTATTAGATCTTTAATATGTAATAGTACAAACGATCGGTTTGGTTGACATGTAATTTATATATCCTTGCAATATGTTTGTTATTGCTAGAGGCTAGTTAGTTTGAATGTCAATTTTAAATATTGTAATCGCCGCTAACCGTTTTTCCTAACATATTAGAATGATTGATTTTTTCAAAAACAACATGTTTAGCATGGCAGTTTGACCATTACGTCGAGGCAATTTTGTCAATGGTAGATTGTAAAAACGAACCAAACGGTCATACCAAATTGCTAATTTTAATGCAAACAGTGACAGATTTTAAGCAAGTTTAAACAACTGGATTTGGTTTGCGGGTCCCTTTTAAGAAAAACAAATTAAGGTTAAAATCATCAGTACAAAAGAAAATTTGAAATAAAAGTGTGTCATTTATATAAAGGAGGGGGGAAATATTTAACTACAACAAAATTGTAAGTTACATTAAAAAATATGGGGAAGCCTAAGGTAACCTATATATAAGTTTATGGATAGGTCAATTTATTTACACCTTAAATTATATATTTTTTTAAAAATAAATATTGTATTTTATATGTTAAAACATGTAATAATGTGTATTTAAATGTCAAAATTTTAAATATATATATATATAAAGTACAAAATTTAAAATTTAATGTTTAATTTAAGTTATTTAGTAAATGCAGTTATTTAGTAAATATAGTGTAAGCGAAAAAATACAGTGGGATGTTCCACTAGTGGAAAACCTAGATTAAAGGCATGCAATTAAAGGCGGTTCCTGAGGAACCGCCTTAATATATGAATCAAATGAGGTTCTGAATTCGCAACTCCCTCCCAAGTCACCCATTTCATTTTAAATGCGGTTTTAAATTGATTAAAGGTGGAACCGTTTTTAATGAAAATTGATTAAATGTGGTTTTGCAATAGAACCGCATTTAATGGGCTGACTTCCTTGGATTATTTAGCCTAACTATAAAAGGCTTAGGGTTTCACATGTATGCACTCTCATTTTCCCAAAAAATTCTTCTTTCTCTATTGCTTGAGCCGCATTCTAGCCTCCCTCCACCAACGCCTCTCTCCTTCCCAACAACGCTTCCCACCCTCCGCCTAAGATCCACCGCCGTCACCCTCATGTCGCCGCGCACCCTCCAGCCTATGCCATTCAAAGCATCCCTCAACTCTCACCTCTGTCGTAGCCCACCCTTTGCCAAAGCTCCATCGTTTAAGCTCCACCACCAGTGAAGGCCTCTGTTGCTGGAGAACGACACCACATTGCCGCCAAAGGCCTCTAGAGATCGATTTGCTATGTGTTTGTTTTCTTGTATTGTTGTTGATGTTGTTGTTGATGTTCTTTTGTTGCTACAGTTTCCAGCCTGGCTTTGCTTCGTTGCAGGAAACCAATCGGTTTCTTACTGTTTTTGGAACCTTAGAAATTCATAACATATTTCAACCCTAATTTAAGGCAATTTTAAACCGATTTTGATCGATTTCGATCAAAGTTTGGACCAGAGAAGACACTTGAATCGAGGGTTTTCCACTAGCATTAAAAATTTATGAACAAACCACATATTAAGAGATCTCCTCAAAATATATATAATAAAAACAAAGGAAAATGTGAAAATTAATTTGAAACGAGAAAAAAAACTTGAACAGAATTTGGAAGATTTTCACTGTAAGTATTTGTAACATTAACCATTATGTTAGGGGAAAAAAGAATATGATTTAATTCAAAACTTGATTGTTTGATTTATTTCACAAGAGGCAGATCTAGTACTATGTGATATGAGTAACAAAGATTATTCCACACCAAAAATAATTAGTGAAATAGGTGCATATACTATGCTATTTATATTTTATCAATTTTAAATGAAAGTATTAATTTAAAAATATTCAAATAATATTGTTAATGTTTTTAGAAGTTAGCTTTTATATATTCATTTATGAATATACCCGCCACTATGTGTAAGGTACAAGTTAAAAAAATAACTTCACTCCTTACGTTGTTATTTATTATATAATTTTTTGGTTTTGAAAATGAAAAGTACTTTCATAATCTATCATTTTACTCACCATCAAAATCAATATGAAATGTTATGCACGTCACGTGTTTTGAAACATTCTCGTCAGGAAAAGAATTCTTTCACAATAAACATTTTTTTAGAAGGTAAATTCTCGGGAAAGAACGTTTTTCTACAAGCTTATGGAATGATGAAATTTAATTAGAATAATAAAAGGTAAAAGGTTTTGGTTGCAATCTTATAATTTTATTATGTAACGTGAAATAGTTATAAAATTTATAACCCGATTCTTACAACTCGAAAAGTTTATCTTCATTCATTCTAATTTGCAATTTAAACCTTAGTGTTTCAATTACTTATGAAAATACCGTTTTAAAAAAAAATGTACTCTTTTTAGAAAACTTCACAATAAAGATTCTTAATTAACAACTTTCGATGAGCATGCATATATTTAACGAGAATGTATAAATGCATGCACGTTGATCAATTCACCGCTGTACCAAATCATTTTGATAAAGTCCTACACGTTCTCATGTACCAACTTTAGCTTTATTTTTGGCATCAAAAGTTGACCGGCGCTTAAAAGCCAATTTTTAGAAAGTAAATAAAATCATATTTATTTTTAATTGAAATCAGGCAAAATCTTGGGAAATATGGGGTTAAATTATAATTATAGAACGACAAAATTTTTATGTGCAATATTAAAAAAATATTATGTAATGTGTAAAAGTTATAAATTAATGATCCGATTAATACAACCTGAAAATTTTATCTGAATTTCTTCTAATTTGTAGTTTAAACCTTAATCATACCATAACTTGTGGAAAAACCTTTTTTCAAGAGATGAACTTTTGAAATTTATAGTTTAATATTTAGTTTTTAAAGATACTGTATTTATTTTGAGAAGATTTCTTATTACACCGACTAACAGTTAGTTCAATCATAAAAAAAATCTTATTTTTATAATTTTAAGGTTTATTTAATCATTTACCGTATATATATATGTAGAGATTCATCTTTAAAGGTTTTCAGAAATATATGTATTACTTATTGCAATAAATACAAATAAATATAAAATCACCCTTTAAATCATACCAATTATAAAATAATTGCATCTAATGGTTAGTTGAAGCAAGACATTAATTTTATTTTTAAAATACTATTTTAAAAAGGTACTTATGAATAAAATTTAGGGATATATACCAATATAACCCTACTTACTTGATATAAGTGTCAATATAATACTAAGATAATTTTTAGTGCAGATATAACCCTACCTAGTTGATGTAAGTATCAATATAACCCTCATACCCCATTTTCGCCGGACCGCCGCCGGACCACCACCGGACCGCCGGATTTTTGCCGGACCACTTGTAGGGTTATATTGGCACTTACATCAACTATGTAGGGTTATATCTGCATTAAAAATTATCTGAGGGTTATATTGACATTTATGTCAAGTAGGTAGGGTTATAAAAAGCACTTTTCCCTAAAATTTATGTACTATATTAATTTTAATCGTTAAAAATACCCTTTTCATACATATATAAGAAAATAAGCACTTATTTTAAATGAATAAACTCAAAAATAATGTAGTATTTAATTATAGTTTTGAACTTTTTCTTATATTATTATATATATATAATAGATAATATATTTATAGAATAGAAAATTATACATTTGAACTTGATCATTGACAAAATCTTTAAAACAACATTTATAATTGGTTGCCTGTTCTCCTGGAGAGGACTTCTAGTTGGACGCCTGCACTTAGTTGTGGGACTTGTTTTATTTTGCATTTTCTGAATAATAAGTTTTCCATATCTTTAAATGATGGCATCAAAAAGAAAATAAGAAAAATTAAGAACAAGTTATTGTACCCTGTTTTAATTCATCCCGATTGATACATAACGGTTGAAATATATTTGTGGTCTTAATTGTAGCTCACCCTAATTATGTGCAGGACATGCATACGTATTCTGACAATTTTTACACTTTAAGAATAGTTATAGTGAATCAATAATATTAATTAATCTGAAAAAATATTGTGATTTTCATAAATTTTAATAAGATCTAAATTTATGTGCATTCATTGAAGACATGATTTTTATGAGTCGGTCTCTTTCCATAAAATATGGAAAAATCAAAGATTCAAGTGCAATTTTATAACAAAAAATTTTAAAAAATTGCGGGTTAAAACAATTAAAATCCAAGTTAAATTCGGGTTATAAACTATTTGAATAAACACACGGGTTTATTTGAGTTTTCGTTAAAAACATTATCCATCTGCCTCATTTCAATCTGTAATTTAACTATTCATTTTGTCAAAACTTCCTAATTTTGACATTAAAATGAAATGAAATGTTGCCCAAACTTTTCTCTTGCCCAAAACTATCAAAACCCTAGCGCCTCCTTCTTGGGGCCGCCGCCGCTCACTTCCGGCGGCCCCCACCTCACCTCTTCCCACCACTAATTTGCCTTTTGTCTTCCTCCCCCAAGACTCTATCGGTGATTCGAAATTCTCCAGCGACCAAAAAGAAAAATCCTCCATTTTCTTACCACTCGATCCAGTGTTCGTTCTGTATTTTTGGCCGATGGAGATACCCACGTAGAGGCTGGTTGTAGCTACGACAACCACGTAGGACAGACCTCATCGACGGGCTTCTTTTTTGCGACCGGGGGGGCTAAAGGACTTGACGGCAGATCCGAAGTTTTTCGCTCAAGGAGAGGCTCCAATGATTTACCTGCTAACATCCATGCTCCAACGTCGTTGGCCACACGCCGCCACGTCCACCCACGCCTCATCGGCGTCTTCCACGCGCTGCTCGACCCGCCACTCGATCACAGGAGAAAAGTCAGCTTCTTTTTTTTATTCATTTGCTGTTTTTTAGATTTTTAAAAAATTTATTTTTCAATTGATGTTACTGGGGTGGATCTTTTCGCTTTGTTTTCTTAATTTTGAGTAGCTTATATCCTTGTTTTCTGTTTTTAAAATTTAGTACAGGGGTGGGTTTAACCTTTCAGTTGTTTTTTCAATTTTTAAAATGGGTGGTATTTAAAATAGTCTTTTTTATTTAAGCATCCTATCAGAGTTTCTCTGTCAATAAATGTTTTTCGGCTCTTTTTCGATAAAATATTGATTGACTTCGGATCTGTTGTTCAAAGATTTGAAACGGTAAGGAGAAATCCAAGTCAGAGTCGTTAAAACAACGGACTTCTGGCATTTTCGTTTATTTTGGAGGATTTAAATCAGATTTGTAGAACTCGATCCATTAGGATGTTCAGGCAAATCATATTGTTAAGTTGATTGAATTGGTCCTTAGATCGTTTATTCGGTATCATATTAGGATGTTCAGGCCAAACATTTTGTTAATTCGATTGAATTGGTTTTTAGATCTTTTATTCTGGTATCCATTTAGGATGTTCAGATCAATCATATTGTTTATTTGATTGGTCTTTTGATCGTTTATTCGGTATCCTTTTAGGATGTTGAGGTCAATTATATTGTTAATCCGATTTGATTGATTTTTAGATCGTTTATTTGGTACTCTTTTGGTTCGAGTTAAAGATAATTCTACGTATTATAAATGATTCCTATACACCTTCATAAGTGTGGATGTGCCACTTTATGTGCGTTTAGTTTTGATGCTTGATTACTGTATTTGATTTTGTTTGGTGGTTTCGAGTTGATATTACTTGACAAATAAACAGTGAAAACCACTTATCATTTGTGTACCATTCTTATAGTCATTTAGGCTATTGATTTGGATTGTAATATTTAATAGTGCCTTTATGTATCCTCTTATTGTCATTGAAGCCTTTGATCAAAATTATAATAATTTACTAGTGCCTTTCTGTAAATGAGATTATCCCATAGCATGATGTATGTGTAGGTCTTTTGATCAATATGATTAATGAAAAATGTTGGATTCCCAAACATCCTCATCTTGGCGGTTTTAAAAAATTAAAAGACACTAAAAAGGAATTGGTATTTAAGTATAAGTATTATTGTGTGATGCATTGTTAGATTCGTTATAACATGTATTTTCAAAATATCAAATTTTCACAAGGTTTAATTATTCTTAATGAAATTTTTTAAGGATCAAACATATTTCAAGTCAATTGATTAAAGTCAATAGGTAAAATTTGAAATGGGACGGGAAGCACTTATTTTAAGTAAAACATTATTTTTATATTTTATTCTAAATATGTGATGTTTCTAATCAAAATCTAAATATGTAATGTTTCTAATCAAAATCTAAATATTTCACTTACAGATACTTCTGAGTATAATTATTTTACCTAAACTTCGTCTTTCCCACACTTTGTTTTTCTTATTATGCTTAATTGTCAATTTTCGTTCATGTGGTACCTACGCTACGTACCTTGATTTAAGAATCCATTGAAGTAGATCTCTCTCATGCCGTGTGTTACCGTTGCCGGCTTATCACTAGAGTTTTTATTTTCCTTTGTTTTTTATAATATTACAGCTAAATTATTGTTGCTAGTAATGTACTCCAACCTTCCGTCCTCCATTCCTCAATATTCCCTCCGTCTCACACTAAATTATACGTTTATTATAAAGCAACCGACTTCTATGATTCTCGAACTATCGGCATCGTTCACCTTTGACCCTCTAATTTTTTTCAATACTTTGAGTTCCTGAACTTACAAACTGGTGATTTGTGCCCCTTCCGTCACGTCAAACCGTTAAATTAGGTTTTCAATGTTAATTGTAAGGGTAAAAGTGACATTTTCCATTTTTTTTCTTTTATCTTTTTTCCTTTTTCATTTTCAATATCCTTTTCCCCTTTCCCCCAATTCCGTCGTCCTCCACCTTGATACCGCCACCCCCCCCCCAATTCGGCCGCCCTCCACCTGATACCGCCACCCTCCACCACCGGAAAACCGCCTTCCACCACAGGAAAGTCGTTCCCTCATACGTGAACGAGAATTTGCATTTCCATTACTCGGATAGCTTGGGGAAGTCACGTTGTCAGTTTTCTACAAGCGGGGAAACATCACCGTTCATAAAGTCTGAAGAAGAAGATGAATACGATTAAGAATCAAACGAATCCACTGGTTTCTCCGGCAAGGTATTTTGAGAAGATTGAGGAGATTATGACTATGAGGGGACTATAGGGATTGGTTTCCAGTGGGTTTTCTATGCGCCGCCGAGTCCGCCGTTCATCAGGTCTGAAGAAGAAGAATAAAACGAGGTTTGAGATCCAGAAGTCAGGGGCGACGAGAATGGTGTCGGAGAGCGGGTGATTCTGGTCGAAGAAGAACAGTTGTTTTGATTTTACTATTCGTAACTATTAAGGTTTAACAATCTGGTAAAGAAGAAGACGTTGGGCTAATCTCGTCGGGAGTCGGGAGGGGAAGGGGAAAGGGAAAGGGAAAGGGGTAAGGAGTTGGGGTTGTCGGCGGCGAGGTGGTGGTGTGGTGGAGTCGGCGGGTGGGTGGTGGTGGGGTGAAGTTAGGGTTTTGAGTGGGGGAGAGTGAAGGGGAAAAGGATGTGGGCTGAAATTGATGGGCTAAAAACGGATATGGGAAAAATAATAAAGGAAACTTTAATAAGAAAAAAGAAAAGAAGCAAATGACCATTTATCCTTAAAATTGACTCTTTGACCAAAAGTTAACGGGTTGTCCTGGCAGAATGACCACAAATCACCAGTTTTGTAAGTTCTTGGGCAAAAGGTATGGGGAAAATTGAGAAGGGCCAAAGGTGAACGATACAATAGTTCGAGGGCCACAGAAGTTATTTACTCTTTATTATATGAGATGGCTTGTAGCCTAACTTTAGACATGAGTTTTTATGCAATTCTAACTATATTCTAACTCAATGGACCTATCTCTAATAATTTTACAAGGACCTATCTCTAATTATTTTATAGGGACCTAACGCTAATTTTTTTCATGAGTTTTTTTGTTCAATTGTTCCCATCATTTTTTCGCCATCTGTAATCTGCAAAAAAATCAAAAAAATTAATTATGTTTTTAAAATGCAAAAAAAAATATGATCAACGAACTGAAATTATAAACATCAGCAAAAGAATATCAGAATATTAACAAAAAATCATGAAACATCAACTAAAAATTTGCAGAAAAATATATTCAAAAGTCAAATAAAACAACAATTTTTTAAAAAATAAATTAGAAATCAACAAAAATTGAAGAAAAAAAATGTCGACTACAACTAACAAAATATCAACAAAAAATCATAAAAACATCAACAAAAATTAAATTATCATTTTTAAAAAAAACACTACAATCATCAATCTACATCACCCAAAAGCTAAATACATCAAATATTATCATCTAAACTTCACCTAGAAAATAAAAAAAACGTAAACATAAGGAAAAAAACACTAAAAAAAATTAACCCTATCACCAAAAAAACTACAAACATCAACCCATATAACCTAAATCTCATCTAGAAAATGAAAATATTCAACATGAGAGAGAAAACTAAAAACATCAACAAAAAAATTTACGGTACCTCAAAATTATAAATTATTCACTCTAAAAATCATAAAACATCAACAATTTTTTTTATAAAAAAAATACAAATATCGACCTACATTACCCAAAAGGTACAAACATCAAATCCTAACACCTGAAACTCATACAGAAAATGAAAAACATCAACATGAGAATTTTTTTAAAAAAAAAACTACAAATCTCAATCCATATCACCAAAAAAATCTGCCAAGCATCATCTCATATAAATTAAACCTCACCCAAAAAAT
Organism: Rubia tinctorum; assembly: GCA_032355605.1. Taxonomy (NCBI): domain Eukaryota; kingdom Viridiplantae; phylum Streptophyta; class Magnoliopsida; order Gentianales; family Rubiaceae; genus Rubia; species Rubia tinctorum. The sequence goes on along the minus strand of JAULKM010142815.1, from coordinate 3,567 downwards.
TAAAAAAAACATTAACATAAGAGAAAAAAACTACAAACATCAACAAAAAGTTACAGTATCTCAAGAAGAAAAATTCTTCAAAAAAAGCACTGGTGGGATTTGAACCCAGGTCACTAACCTCAAAACCTGGATTAATAACCACTACACCAAAAACTCTTATTGAACATTCACTCAGTCAAATAATATTAAATCTCCTCATACACATCAAGAACATAAATTCTTCAAAATAAAGGTCATAGAGAGGTTCGAACCCTGAACCTCAACAACAAAAGTACTAACCACTAGACTAAACAATCATTATATGATAAAAAAAATCAGCCAAGAAAATATTAAATCTTAGCAAGCCTTTGAAAAAAGTAACACACAATATTCAACCTCACCTCTCAGACGCCGAAGCTCAGCTCCGCCGCCACCGCCATCAACGTCGTCCTCACGTAGTTGCACTTGTGTTCTTCTTCTTCACCGAGGTGCGTGAATCTGACGCGCCTGAACAAAAATTGCAGAACGCCTCACCGTCGCAACACCAGGCCTCACCGTCACAACGCCACTCCTCTTTGTCTCACCGTGAAGTTTCGTCAAATCGGAGAACCTTCGTCAAATCGGTAAATCAGATAAGCTCTGAAAGAGACGTGAGTAGAGCCATCATAGAGTGTCATAAGATCAATAACAGTTGGAGATGATGCCATATGTTTTGTAGCCAGAATCTAAAATCCACTTGAACCCATCGTGTCATCGTTGATGAGAAAAGCCTGTATGTATCGAAATACCACACCGTTGAGAACTAAAGGGAGCCATGTCACCAAGGAAACTAAAAGATCAGCTTAAAAATTAAAATCTGCTGAGAAAATCGCAGGCGAGTGGATGCGCTGGGAAAGCTGAGCGCGTGTGGACCACGCGCAGAGAGAAGACGCGTGTGTGTATCCCATGCGCGAATGCTGGAGTGAGTGGGTTAGGCCTTGGCGTGTGGGTCTCACCCACCAATTTTTATTTTTTTTGCTGAGCAGAGACGAAGCGGCCGAAGATGGATACGGAAGGTGTGCTGTTTGCGGATGAAAGTCGTCGCTGATTGAAAGCGGAGCTCTTTAGGAATAATGGTGACTTGAGGGAGAAGTTGAGAGCAGGCCGGAGATGTTAGGGCCGACTAGGAATAATGGTGGGCCACTGGGATTAGAGTCGGAGAAATCGACGTCGTGAACTGTTGCCGGATTCCAACTTACTGAACTTGATACCTGAAGATGTCGTGAATCTAATGACTGAACCTGATACCTGAAGACGCCATGAATCTGACGACTGAACCTGAGGACATGAAGACGCCGGAACCTGAGGATTGAATAGAAATGGAGGCCGCCGGAAGTTGGTCAAAAGTCACCGAAATTTGATCGGGATTTTGTCGGTATCAGGTAAAGATTTGATCGGCCGGAAAAGAGAGAGAGAGAGAGAGAGAGAGGGGAGGCGGCCGAAACGGATTTTTTTATAAAGATTTAGGATCTGACTTGCTTTGATACCATGAAAGAATGATTTTCCATAATGATTATTATCGATGATGAAAATAATAAATAGAGTACAAAGTATAAAGGTAGACTAGTTCTAATAACTCTTAGGCTAGTCAATAAAATAAAATATAATCTAATTATCTAACTGTATTCTAACAAGCTCATCGTGAATCTCAAACAACAAAAAATCGGTGAAGTTTCTTCTTCAACTGAGGTCGCTCCTCTTCCAAATGGTGTGCTCCGACATCGCTCCACCGCGCCGGAGTTGTGTTCCGCCAGTAACCGCAGTCGCGAACCAGAAGAAGAAGCGGCAGCGTCGTCGAATTGCAGCACTTAGGGTTTTGTGCCATCGAATTGCAGAGGATTCCGGCGGACATGGGAGATCGGTGGAGATCGGTGATTTATGGTGAATTTTTTACGTAAATCCAGCAGAAAATCAAAGGAAACAGTCGGCCGGTAGCGATTCCGATCAGCGAGAGCAAAAAATGAAAAATGAAAATTTTGATTTTTTGTGATATATATAGTATTTTGATAATTTCACAGTATGTCCTTAAATTTTTTACCATACTTTTTTTTAAAAAAATCCCATCCCAAATGATTTTTTATAATTGCACAATAATCCATGGCCTAAAGTTTAGTGTGCCTAAAACAAGACTTTGTGTTATTATATTTGATAATCAATATTATTAAATTTTGGTCACATATATAATTATATTTAAAAAAATAATATTATCGTACATAATACTATTGAATTTATTGTAAAAAGTAATTTCTAAATATAAACATTTTGATACGCTGCGTAACTAAACATATTAAAGGTGATTTTGAAAATTGTCAAAAATATTCATTGTAATTTAATCTGGACGGACGTAGTACTTGTTTTATAGTTACACATTTTTTCATGAGCTGTTTTAAAACACAGTGGAATTGACCGAGTCTTACAAAATGCAACGTTTTTAATTTTATGGAACAATAACTATTCTTTTTGGAAAAGTATTGGGAAAGAACATCTTTCTATATGCATATAAAAAATAGGTTGAATTGAAATTATATAAAGGTAAAAGGTTTTAGTTGTAATATTAAAAATTATTTATGCAACGTGCAATAGTTATAAATTTATGATTCGATTAATGCAACCTGAAAATTTTAACATGATTTCTTCTAATTTGTTGTTTAAACCATGGTTTTTCCATATCTTATGCAGTGTGCTAATGATAATTGATACGCATTCATTAAATTTTAAATAACGAATTTATCTTAAAACACGATATCTATGAGAATGAAAATGAAAATGAAAATGAATAGAGTATCTCAACAATGGCCGGGCTACATGTTAAATATGCAAGCCTCGAACCATTTCATTCTCTTTGCCCATGAGAATTTTGAATAGGAAATGCTAGTCCAGAGAAATTATTCTGTAGCATGTACAGTCTGAAATAATTCAAGAAATAGGTTCTTATATTTTAGGATATACCTATGTACAATTCAAAAGTACTTATCATTTAAACAGATTTTAATTAATAGAAGGTAAAGTCTTGGAAAAAAACCGTCCTTTGATATGTCTATGAAAAGATGGGATTGTAAGTACTAAAAGTATACAAACGTAAAATGTTTTAGTTGCAATATTTAAAACTTATAAGTTTATGATCCAGTTCATGCAACGTGAAATTTTAATATTGATTTTTTCTAATTTACAATATAAACCTAGATTTTTTCATTCATGAAAATTTAATTTTTCAAGAGACGGACTCTAATAGAATATGCATAAAATGGGTATTCCTGGACTATAATAATAATAATAATAATAATAATAATAAGTACTTATAAGGCCATGTTTAATGGTAGAAACCGCTACCGGTTTCTTACCAATGAAATATATTAGTTTTCTCATTCTCTCTCTTCCACCTAACTTTAAGAAACCACTCATTTTCTCCTCCACAATGGTAAGAAACCACTTTATACTATTCACGGACCACATTTGATTATTTCTATCCTACTCATTAATTTTATCATTAACATTTAATTTATTTAGATTTGTGCACCCAAAACAAGTTGAATGTGAAATTTAATATTA